>CM032229.1:100342500-100587500 GCA_019009955.1 Riptortus pedestris
AGCCAGGGTGGGACTTAGGATGTTATTTAATGAATTTCGTCACTAAATAATTTCCTTTGCCCAAGCAAGAATCGAACTCGCCGCTCTAGGCTTACCATGTCAGATTAAAGGCAACGCTTTAACTCACATGGCTAACCTGAGCCCCTTTTGTAATATGGTACTACATTAAATATGGTACAATAAGCCTAATTTTGTTTTAAAAGAGTTGTATTTGGTGGAATACTGGTCCCAATTAGCCTTGACTAAGTAAAGTGGAAGTTAAACGGTATAAACCCTAAATTATAGTGACATTAAGAGCTATTCAAGAACCTTTCTCGTAGGCTCTCGTAGTCCTTGAATTTAGTAAGTGGAACGGAGCGTACTAAATGAAATACGCACAGTGGAAATAAGAATGTTTCGTTAGTTGAGCCGTAAAGCAGACAGACAGACAGCACACGTGCAGAGAGCCGAGAGGTAGTGGCCAATAAAGGGAGACCACAGCCAGAGTGGGGGACTCCAATCCCCTTATATTACATGAAAAATAAAACAGGAGGCGCCCTCTCTCCACTGCCCCTTCCAGATACTCCTCGAGTACAGACCAGATTTTAGTAGTCTTATCGCCCACTCTACTGCATTAGTCATATAGTAAATCAAGGGGAAATCTGCTCAGCTCTCCTCCACCCAGTTATGGGTATAGTGCCTTATCAATCAACGTCACCTGGCTTTCAATAATTCCACGATAGAAATTTTTCAACAGTTACACATCCAATTCCGATGATACAACTGGATCCTTCCTACTGTGGGTAATCACGTACATCTCATTCTGGAGTCTACAACTCTTAACTATATACCAGTGGCGGCTCATAGCTAAAATTAGTGGGGGTGCTGCTCCAGAAAATTTTTAGCCTTAGCTAGCCAGGGTCGACACTGTGAGAACGACAGTACTCACTCTCCCTTGCAGCCTCACGTGGTGCTTCCTCAGTCAAACACCTCGTCACTAGAACTGAGAAGCACACAGTTCCATACAAAGATTTTTGTATCTTTTTTCATAAACTGGGGGAGGGTTACTGCATTAAGCTTAAGGATTATGTATTATACAATTATAAAGAAAGAATTAAAGAATAAAAGGCTCATTATATTAAGTGTTATAGATAATGCCAAGTGGAAATTGGGGGTGCTGCAGTTCCACAGTGCCTATACGCGAGCCGCCACTGCTATATACATACAAATTACACTCAGCGATGCAATCTAGCAAACACCAAGATACAATATAACATTGTACTGTATCGGCAAAGGTTTGGAGCTATAGACCACTCGTCTTACTAAAAAATGAATAACCTACTAAATTTACAAAAACCTTCTTCAAATCTAATAGTTGGCCCCAATGACAACTTGCTGCTGTGCCCTCTGCTATTGATTGTCATTTACACAAAATGTTTGCATTCAGATATACATCAATTGCCCAGTATGCTTCGGAATAGAAAGGGTTTCTGAGCGGCATTGATGGTCTTGCCACCAATGCTTAAAGGAAGAAGCGGAATATCTGTTCAGCAATTCTTGATGTCAAAAAGACTTTCGGTTTGGTCTGTCTTCGTGAGATCAAGGCTGTGGCTAGGGCCCGTGGTCTTTCTGAAGGATTTGTTTAATATCTTGTGGTATTTATGCAGTCAGCTAGCTTTTAAACGCGATTAAGGAGATTCCAAGTTGTAAGTCATCCCGTGGGTCTATCCCAGACGTATATACTACTCATTTCACGAATTCCTGAACTAATTTTAGAAGATTTCTCTTTCTCTCTCGCCGATGCTCAAACCCAGGCCAATTTTTACCTTTAGCGGGCAGATGATAGTGACCCACTAGCTTCAGGTTACTAAAGATAGTGGTACATTTAGCCACATCTTAATTAAAGTTCATTCTTAGTACACACAAAACTAAGGAAATCATCTTACCAAGAAATTTGATATATCAAGCAAATGTGTATCATGTTTTCAGAATTGACATGGCTTGACATTTTATAATCTATTGGCGGTTTCAAAATCTTAACTCTAATTATGTCAAAAATCTAAAAATTAACTACTAAAGAAGCATGAAAAGTAATTTATTCTTCTGAATTAACTGAAAAATGTGGGTAAAAATCCAAATCAATTTTAATTGTTTAAGTATAGCTAAGGAACATCAAATTTATTCAACTTAGCATTATCTTGGTATACTTAAGTTACACTAATTGATGTTGAATATATATATATATATATCCCTTAATGATTATAAAAAACCTTGAGGTCATAGAAGTTTTAAATGGAGTATTTGGAAATATTGGGCATAGAGGGCTCCACAAGCCATAACGATGCTGTTAGCCCCAGCTGTCATGTTATTAACGGGCCAAATGTCAAAGTTGCAATTACCCTTCATTGCATGCCATCAAACCATTATCATTTATTCTTCACATTGCCCTGATTCACTAAACACCTCCGCTTAAACTTCAAATAGCTTTGCCGCTTACCTGCGACATGTCGTGATAATGGCGCGCTTGCTGAGCCTTTTGCTTAATTGTTCCCGAGTATAATGACACAGAATGAGCAAACCCACAATTACTTATGACGATAAAGGGCTCTAAAAATACGATGTGTGTTCCTTCTTCCAAATAAACATGCTTTTTTTTAAACTAAAAATAGTCATATTTGCATCCTTAATTTTTCTTTAAGTGGGATGGGGAGGATTGGAATGCTAGACCCCGCACCATCGGATTACTGTTTGTTTCTGTCCATGGCCCATATTCTTCTAGAGAAAACAAATTTGATGATTTTGCGGAAAGTCTAAGAATTCTATGACAGCCGTCCTAAGGAAAGGTATCAGCGTGGAATCCAACAGTTGGTTAGCAGATGGCTAATGGCGATAGATAACTATGGACTATACTTTAATTATTAATTTTATTTTATATCAAAGAAATAATAATACATATATGAGTGTCTAGTTCGATTCCCTGCCTAGGCAATAGGAATTTATTTAGTGACGGACTCACTAAAGAAAATTCTTAGTCCCACACTGGCTAGAAAAGGGTGGTAACTTATAGATAACCCGCCCCAATTAGTCATAGGAGCAAAAAGAGGACGTTAATATATATTCAACTTTATGGACGTGTAGGTGACATCATGGAATATATTCTGTTTGGCTCTATTGTATGTGATGGATCATATTATTTGTTAATATTATTATGTATTTCACAGTCAATATATTTTTTCTTCTAATGATTTGAATAAATTCTTGATTGAATAAATTCTTGATTGGGGGATGTTTATATGAAAAATGTAACTCAAATTTCCGCTAATATTTAAATGTGAGCCGAGAACTAAATCCTTTCCTGCTTCGGCAAAGTTCTGTGTATCTTATACATGTGACTATAATAAATGGTTCATACTTGATGGAATCATGTTATATAAAATAAAAATCGGTTATTGATAATATTAGTTGGTGGAATGGTGAATACCTTCCATAGGGCTTTGATGGGAAGTCATGTGGTCAGCTGAGTGTGTGTCGCACTTAGGAGGCTTTAAAATCCAAAGATGGCCAAGTAGCTACTCAACTGCTTCTCAGGAAGTAGGAGAACAAATTACGCCAAAACACAGTGTGTGATTAATTATTTGCTTGCTCCCATGTTTTAGAAGTGCCCTAATTCATGGGGGACATTTTATTTTGGTAAATCATTTCCTTTTTTTTTTAAATTATTTAGCACTAAAGCATTCTTAGAGTTTTGTGTAGTATTTTTTTTGGTTCCTACCTGCACGGTTTCATACTGTTCTAAGTATTTATACAGGAATAAACGAAATATTTAATTTTTTTCGTCGTTTCAAATTAATAATAAATAATGTATTCTCTTCATTTCTTTAACTTTCTTTAGTGAGGAGGCAGTGAGTAGTATTATTTTGATAAGGTCTTGGAATATATCGAACAGTTAAGGACTCTCATTGTATACTGAATGTTGCCCTAAGAGGCCACTCCTGGACCATAGTAAACCTAATCCTAAGTCCAAATAAACAACGTTAGCTAAACTTAGCGAGACTAATGCCAATAGGAACCCTACGTAAACACATTTCTCAGAATGATATCACTGTCCTAGAGGATAATAACGAAAGTACAATGAAGCTTGAGTATCTATTAGTACAGTGAATGGAGCAGCCATTTATCAAAGGAACACTGGCATCGGAGTGGGTCGGGAATACGAAAAGTGGAGTTTATTTCGTTCCCGAGAAGCTCTCGCTTTAATAGCAATTAGGAAGGATTTTATGGAAAGCAAACAGAGAGAGAAATTAAGGCCAGAGTCAAATGAAAGGAGGGTTGGGGGAGTTAAGAGGCGACAAACTGCAACACAAATATTAGCCTGGTCTGGGATTTAATCTGAACAGGAGTGAGCCTTGGAGGATACACACAAATTTTGTGAAGGGGAAGGACTCTCTTCCTGATATTATTTAATTAGAGAAGTAGGGTCTCTTTAAAACGGCAGGGCTTATTGTCCTTGCTCCTAACGAAAGGGTTCAAGGGGGGTTTATTGTGGGACCACCCTAATTACTCCAAGGGCTTTGCAGGCTACAACAGTCAACGTCGGCTTCTGTCACAGTTGCTATTGTACCATGGACAAAATAAATAATGCCAAAGCGAATGTCGAGGGTGAGAGCTAAAAATCACCTTGGATCAAATGAAACTGTTGGCATTTTTGATTGTTTGTCTTCAAATGATCAAAAAGCCACAAATTTATAATGCAATATCAAAATGTTTTCTATAACAAATTTTAAATCCTAAATCAAATATTGTACCTTGTAATATGGAAATTGGTGTTAAATGGAATGTATCTAAAATATTTAAACCCCACATCAATATACAAAACACAGAGCAAACCCAATATCATTTTAACTCTCCTAACTTCTGCCTTTAAAAAAAGGTATGTTATATATTGAGAGTGGTGGTAACATTGTTCACGAAATTAATTTATTATGTATAATAATTTAAATTCATAAATTTTATAAATTGTATTCATAGAATTTGAGTTCATTTCACATTATACGCATACATTATAAAGTATAAATTTTATTCAACAATATGTATAGGAATTAATTGACATAATATTAGTAAATTTAAAAAAAAAATATATGACGCATATTATGCTGCCATTTACTAGAAATAAATACATTTCATTTCATTAACGAACTAGATAGAACTTGAGCCGTAGGTTTCCACTTGGGAAATAGGAATTTATTCAGTGGCCAATTTATTAAGTAAAAACGTTAGCTCCATTCTAAAAAAGGCAGGTGACCTATATGTAATTTGCCTTTATTGGCCAGAGTTTCATAAAGTGTAGGTTAAAAACTATATAAAAAATAATACACGGACCGGCAATGTGTTTACATCTATTGGTCTGTTTCAGATGGATTATTTTATTTATTTTGGGTAGCTTTATATCTGTACCAATTAAAGTACGCCCAGCATCGTTATAATGAAATGACCAAATACTACTTCCAATTGAGTCATACTTTATATATATATATATATATATATATATATATACTTTTACCCACTCATGTTTTTGCTCTCTCTCTCTCTCTCTCTCTCTCTCTCTCTCTCTCTCTCTCTATGTATATAAATAATACATTCAGCTGCTTGACCTCATTCTTTTAGAAAGGTCTATTATATATTTTAAAGTTTTTATAACCTGGCCTGTGGTCGACTGATAAGATTCTTTGAATTGTTTCCATATAAGCTGGAGGTATGCGCCCCCCCCCCAATTCCCAAAGCTTCCATCCTGCTCGTGGAGTAATTCGATAACAGCTACCACATCTGAGGCAATTAAATTAATATTCAATAGTGGTCGAAGGGTGTGAGATCGAGGGGGCATTATAAGAGAGTGTGGTTTAGGCAGTCGTGGCAACCCTGTATAGGTAACCTATATCCATGGTTTAATCTCTAGCACTCAGCTACCAAAATGGAATTCACTAGCCATCCAATGGAATTTACCCTATATAGATTTAATCAGAATTTATACAAAACGGTTTTTCTACTAGTTTTTTTGGCTCACGTGAAGCCGGATTTGTTTTAATACACTGGCCAAAAATTTACAACTTACGCTCGATATCCCTCTCTGGGATATATTTATTCAACCGATTTCTCTTTGAATTTTCATCGGGTAGGAATAAATCCTTCGGTTGTTCAATGAACTTGCTGTTCGATGAAGGTTCTATAGTAAATCATTTTTTTTACAATATTTTAATGGCTTCCAAGCCATTCTGTCCCATAAACGTTTGATAGGTTACATGATAAGGAAACAAGTAAACAGTCACCAGGTTCGACTAACGAGCAACTGACAAAGCTATTAAAATGAACTTTATTGCTAAACCAGGATAAGGCGACATAGAGACGATCAGACCAGACTGTGGGGCACCGAGACTATTGGCAGAAGGTTATAAAAATATCTAGATATCCTTCAGTTGTATAACGATGCCATACCTACTTATATTATTATGCTTTATATGGTTATAACTAAGGCATAAGGTGTGTATGCTTTTCTATTTTCTTGGCTATGTTACATGCACACGCACGCAAACTCACTCGCACATAAAAACTCTTGCGTGCGAGTGAGTCTGTGTGTGAGTTTGTGTGAATGTGTGTTTGTGTTACCACGCTGACGACACGGTTTGTGTTAGAATTTTATTATATTTATATTAGCAGATTTCCCTTAAGGGAAATCAGCTATTGAGGTCGTACTCATGACGCGAGTTTTGAAAAATTTCCTCAAATGTCCATCGATCCTACCCAGGAGATGACGAAAATGAGGTCCGTTCAAAATTATATATATATATTTGTCTGTTAACGCTCTAGCGGTCGCAATTTTTGTTTAATCGTTACCAAACTTCATATTTAGCGTTTTACGTAAAAAGAGAGATCAAGTTCGTTAATGGCTGAAATCGGATCAGTGGGAGGGGGGGTTTAGAGGGGGGATTTTTGAAAATTCAAAATATCTCCGTTACTATACGTCGGATCGAAAAACATTATAGAATCAATCTTATTGAAAATTAAATTTACTATAAATATTGTTATATACATTTATTTTCTATCTTGAATATTAACTGAGATATTTGCATTTGTATTCTGCATGTGCTCGGCTGCAGTGGCTATGTTCGGACTTTCCGCCGTGAGCTCTGGCGGCCGTTTTTGTAATTATTCGTCCCTCTCGTGAATAGGTATAGAGGTTACTTACTACTACAGCTGTTATTAGGAAGATTTCTCTATTGTAAAACTTCACGTGGGAAATCTGCTTAGTTTACGCAGCCCCTGCGTGACGGACTTTTTAAACGTTTCATGTAAAACTAAATTGAATGTGAAATTGGAGTAGGAGAAGTAGGAAGGGAATAGGCAGACACCTCTTATTTAAGACATTTTAATAATGATATAGTATATCTGGAATCAACTAATCACAGGATTAAAGAGCAAACACGAATAAATACAAGATATGAATGGTACAGGAATATTTCATTTTCTCTACAGGTATCAATTTTTATTTTATTATTACGGTATTTAAGCCTCTCATATAAATCTAATGAACAAGTTCGTTATAGGTGACGATTGGCCCACGAAAAAAAAGGAGTTAGAGAATCACTAGAACGTAAAAACTCTATATAACAAATTTCATCGATTCAATGATCCCAATTCTATACATTTTTCTAGAGCACTAATATTAACAGAAACTGTACATTTGCTTTGTTATCCTTAAGTAATTCCCAGATCTACTCTTGCTATGTAAACTGTATTTATACCTATAGAAATCTCATACTCATCTTATATTTAAAATATTGTGTTACTTATTAACTGAGAAATTGAAAGAGGGGTTGTCATTAATTGTGTGTTATTGTAGTAAGTGGGAAATCTGCTAAGTTTGCGCACCTTCCTCATTACGGGCTTCGATTGCTTTCTATACATGAACTGTGATGGGTATAAAAGTGAATATGACCAAAATACTAAGAAGGTGAGAAGCCTATAAAATTCTCGTTGAAATTCGAGCCACCGCCTTCTTCAAGGCTCGTTGAAATTAGTATATTGATATTTGCTTATGGGGCTCCAACTAACCTCACCTACATGAAATACAGCATTGTTTTAAATAGAACTGCCATCATACGAATAACTAAATACAAACGACATCACACATTTAAGCAAGGCAACGGCAAGTGTTGTTCGCGGAAGAATCAATTCCGCGAAGAGTGAAGAGGCGCAAGACCTCATGACGTCATCCACCGCCACTCATCCTTGCCCTGGACTGGGGACCTCGCTGCTAGCGCATCCAGCCACGAGGGGGACCGGCAGGAAAGAGCAAGAAGGAGACGAGGGAAGATGGCAGCCTAGTGCGGCGAGTAAAACCGAGTCATTATCATCGAACTGAAGACCCACCTCAAAATGCTGGAGTAGGCCTAAAAGGGCCCGTCGGGCGATGAAGCCCGGAAACAAGGAGGGGGAGAAATCCAGACAATAAAAAATAGTGAGTACTCACCTTTATTTAAATTGCACCGCACTTCGAAGCCAACAGGCATAAACCACATCATGGGCCCCACCGAACAACGCACTTCAACACGAGTTCAACCCTCCGGGCCGGATGACCACATTGTTTGGGGATCGAAGAGGCTTCCCATTAAAGGATATAGGGAGATGCCCCTTCGCCCCTTATTTTTGTATTTGAGAGAGTGGACTGTATGTTGCGATGGATGGTGGGGTATTGGTGGGGCAAATTACAAGGCATGGTTATTTACAATGTTATAATTACATGGACCATTTTGTGGTAGATAGTACAAATAAATGATAAGTAAATCTTTGAGTGTCTGACGACGTTGGACTGGTGTTGCTCTAGGTTGGGTTGAACTCGTGGTGAAGTGTGTTGTTCGGTGGGGCCCATGATGTGGTTTATGCCTGTTGGCTTCGAAGTGCGGTGCAATTTAGATAAAGGTGAGTACTCACTATTTTTTATTGTCTGGATTTCTCCCCCTCCTTGTTTCCGGGCTTCATCGCCCGACGGGCCCTTTTAGGCCTACTCCAGCATTTTGAGGTGGTTCTTCAGTTCGATGATAATGACTCGGTTTTACTCGCCGCACTAGGCTGCCATCTTCCCTCGTCTCCTTCTTGCCCTTTCCTGCCGGTCCCCCTCGTGGCTGGATGCGCTGGCAGCGAGGTCCCCAGTCCAGGGCAAGGATGAGTGGCGGTGGATGACGTCATGAGGTCTTGCGCCTCTTCACTCTTCGCGGAATTGATTCTTCCGCGAACAAGTGTTACGTTTTAGACTGGTCAGAGTATTTCAGCAGATTTCCCTGAAGGGAAATCAGCTATTGAGGTCGTACTCATAACGCGAGTTTTGAAATATTTCCTCAAGTGTCCATCGATCTTACCTAGGAGATGACGAAAATGAGGTCAGTTCAAAATTATATATATATATATATATATATATATATATATATATATATATATATATATATATTTGTCTGTTAACGCTCTTGCGGTCGACATTTTTGTTTGATCGGTACCAAACTCCAGATTTAATCGTGTTATGTAAAAAGGAATGTCAAGTTCGTTAATGGCTGAAATCGGAACAGTGGGAGGGGGTGGGTTTAAAGGGGGAAATTTTGAAACTTCCAAATATCTCCGTTACTATGAGTTAGATCAAAACATTGTATAGAAACAATCTTATTGCGAATTAAATTTACTATAAATATTGTTCTATACATTTTTTCTGTATCATGAATATTTTTTGTTCCAGCATGTACCCAATTCTCAACGGATTATTTAAATATGAACATATTTTTTGGCAAATCAGGAGTCAAATATAGAAGAATACCAAAAGAGACCTCTCGGCTTCATTTCTTACAAAATGAAAGTTTGGTACAAGCGGAGGTTTCCTAGGAGTGGGTTATCTGTAGTCCGGCAGGGAGCAGAAAATTACATTCATACGTAAAGTGCGTTTTATTAAAAAAAATATACAACTCTCTTTACTATTTTCTGCCGAAGGAAGTCATCATACAATGAATTCATTTAAGCCGAACTGTCCTTTTTAAAGGAACTTAACAATGGTTCATGAATTGGAGAGTAATTACCTCTTTTTTGAGTTTTAGATTTCATTTTTTTTTGTTTGTTATCACTTTTTAACTCTTCAGTTCCTAATGCACCCTCCAGGGTGCACCTCTTTTTTTTTCTTTTCTTTTAAATGTTCAACTCGTTTATTTATCTTTAAAGCCCTTCAAGCACACTTCAGTATCTATAGAACGTGCCACAGCCTGTCCAAGCCACTAGAATGCTCTCACGAATGAGTATAACCTTCCAAAATCAGTTACCTTCATGTTTTCAAGTGTAATCAGAGCAGCCTGTTGATTTTCAGCCACCATGTCAAACAAAACGTAAGAACTCGCTTTTTTTTGTGTTTTGTTATTATTGAAATAGTTACTGCTTCCAACCGTATCAAAAAAAACTGGAGAAAAACACAAAATACTTACTCAAACAATCGTGGCTAAAATTAGCTATAATTTTGAAAACACTTTTTTTTCCATAAATTTGGATGCATAGCATATGGAAAAACTAAGTGGAAACAAAGTTACAATCGTGAATGCAATATAGGAATTGGAGAGTTAAAATAATTCCGAAAAACTAAACACACTGCAATTTCGTCATATACTACGTACTATCAATGCATTCTAGATACATTTTTCAACGAGTATTAATATACAGTTTTAATAGCACTGATTTTCTATAAATATCGGGTCCAAAAGATTATAATAACATATCTAACATAATCATATTTCAGAGGCGTGGAGTAAAGAAAATAAATCCTAAACTGTTACAAAAAAGTTAATTTTGGTTGATATAAGAACATCTTAGAGTTTGCATAAAATATGACCTTATTTCTACATGGTATCTTTCGGTAGTTATTTATTGTTACATCATCAGAACTACCTAATATAGATCGAATAATCAAAAAGTTTATTCGAGAAATATATATGACGTTTCATGAAATTTCGCTTTGTTTAACGCCCTTCAATGGTGTTATGTCTCACGAAATTCATTAAACATGAGTGTAAAGATGGTGTTTAAAAAAAAATAGCTAACAAATGTAGGTAGGTACTCCTAACGCACGAGTATGATACCTACACGGACAAAATAAATTAAGCAAATGTCTTTGTGAGAGATTTTTATTTGGGGGACTGAGCTAATTTTAATTTTAAATCAAGTTGACTGTTTCATTAAACTAGAATGACTGTGTCAACAGATGGGCAATCCCTATTTCTATCTACCTCTATGGACCTGTCCAGTGCTTGCTCTCACTCACTCTCTCTCTCTCTCTCTCTCTCTCTCTCTCTCTCTCTCTCTCTCTCCATCTCTCTCTCTCTCTCTCTCCATCTCTCTCTCTCTCTCTCTCGAGATCCGTAGAATTCTTCCTCTATCCCTCCCTTTCAGATTCTATCTCATATTCTACTTTCAATTTACAACTCATATTGAAATGTTTACACTTAATTAAACAAAGCATCATTACAAATAGAAAATATTCGATTAACATAGGTTAACTTCAGTTAAAATAATTAGAAATATTAAAAGAGAGTAAACCCTTTCTAGACCACATGGATATATTATAGGCCTTATCAAATGCGCGCTCCAGTGTATATCTATATATATATATAAAATTGTAACCTCTGTCTGAAATTTCACGATAACTTTTCGTTTCACATGTCATAGACACCATAACTGCATTTTGTTTCTTTGGTGTCTGTTTGTTTGTTTGTTTATTTGTTTGTTTGTTTGTTACCTTTTCACGCATAAACGGCTGAACCGAATTTTATGAAACTTAGTATGTGTATTACTACTAATCCAACTTAGACTTTAGGCTATATTAATGTTCTCTGAGACGAACAGGAGTGGGAGTTATAAGAGAGGCCTGAAATTAAAAATAGCGATATTTCGTTTCCTATTGGTTTTTTGGCAAATATGCATATAACAAAAGTTGTTTATTTTGTTATTTAGAGTAACGTTTGTTATATACATTTTTTTCGTATACCGAACTATAAAGGTGTTATACGCTAAAAATTATAGCGGGAGTCAACAATTTTATTTGGCACAAAGACTCAACCGAACTAAATAAAACTCGGTATGTGTATTAGCACTAACGCCTTCCTTATAATAAGCCATACAAACATTTCTAGGGACGGGCAGGAGTGGGGGTTATAAGGGAGGCCTGAAATTAAAAATAGCGATATTTCTTTTTCTACTGGTTTTTCTGCAAATATGCACATGACAAAAGTTGTTTATTTTGTTATTTAAAGTAACTTTGGTTATATTCACTTTTACTGTATAACATAAACGAGATATGCGTTAAAAACTAAAGCGGAAGCCAACAATTTTGTTGAGCACAAACGATTGAACCGAATTTAACAAAACTTGGTATGCGAATTAGCATTAATTCTTCCATGATTTTAAGCTACATTAAAATGTTTAGGTTCAAACGGGAGTGGGGATTAAAAGACAGGCCTGAGATAAAAATTCTCAATTTTCATTTTCTATTTTTTTTCGGCTAACGTGCACATAGCAAAAGTTGTTTACTTTTGTTATTTAAAGTAATTTTTGTTGTATTCACTTTTGCCGTAAATGAAGTTAACACGGCATATACGCTAAATGCATAGCGGGAGTCAATAATTTTATTAGTGCTTATTTAAGTGTTTTTAATAAATGCATATTATAACAAAAGATGTTATGTTTTAGTCCTATATGATAGTTGCAAGTATGATTCGGATTAGAGAGCTTATAAATCTCCGTCGCCTTCTCATTTATTTATTTATTTTCCCTATAACTTTGTTATTTATTTCTAATAGAAATATAAACTATAAGAGCATTTCTGGTATTTAATATATACTCGATATGAATGTTTAAAGTATTACTAGGTTGCAGGGGGGCTCTCTTCCCCTCATCTAGCTTTTTGAACATAAATGAAATTATGTTTAGGGATCTATTATTTAGTTCCATCAGGTAGATAAATTATTAAAATAATATTCTGAATCAATATTCTAAGGAATACAATATGATAACGCTCCTGCGAGAGCGGAAATGGACGGGAGGTAATTGAGTTTAGTTATTTCCTGTGGAATGCTGCCACGACGGGAAGTGATTTCCACTGAGGCTTACTAATACGAATATAATCATATGTATAAAACTATATGTGCTTGGTTTGATTTTTGGCAGGAAATATGTTCATTATAGAAGATATTTAATTATGATAAATGCTACCCATGATTATGGTTTGAATTATTCAAAAACCGTGGGTCAAAAAGTCGTGAGGGATAAATTAGGAACCCATTTTCATATATTCTTCAAAACTAAAATTTCTACTCTATTAACCCTGAAAGTTACACTTTAGGATTGGCTGTTTTGAAAAAACAATACATCGTGGAGGGAAGTGTAATTATACACATTGAAGTCTTGCTATAAAAATAGCAATGATTTCCCGGGCATCGCCGGGTACCTTAGCTAGTATATATATATATATATATATATATATATATATATATATATATACATATATATATAACTGCAATTTAGCGTTACTAATGTGACTTGACTAACTGACATGACATGAATTGGGAAAGAATTATACCCACTCTTTTGCCTATGAATGTTTATTAGAAAATAAAAATAACTTCACAATAAACATGTGGTGCGTTTAATACTTGGAAATGGATTCAAGTATGTTCTAACCAAATATTTGAAGAAAAATCTCTTTTGATAGCTGTTGGAGCTTCAAAATTGAACTAAATTAATCACAGATATTAAATACTTTGTATTGTATGTTTCATTTAATAGTTTTTAGAACATGTTCTGGTTTATAAGTTTTAACTTGGATTCTTATATATATATATATATATATATATATATATATATATATATATATATATATTTGTTTTTAACTTTTTAATGCATTGACTTTACCTTTTAATTGACTTATACTATTTATTTGACTTATTTATGTTGTGTCACAGAGCACTGAAGAGGGGCGGTTCGCCCTGAAACACTCTGCTGTTAATAATAGAAGTGTAAAGAGTGAACATGTTTTGGCCCTGTTATCATTCCATTTATTAATACTATTTTATCTTTATTACAACTTACATATGATTTAAAATAAATGGAGGGCTTAGGTTAGCCATGTGAGTTAAAGCGTTGACCCTTTATCTCACATGGTAAACCTTGAGTGGCGAGTTCGATTCCCGCCTGGGCAAAGGAAATTATTTAGTGACGGAATTCATTAAATAAGATAACACTTCCCCGTTAGCCTTAGTTGCAATAAGTAGACGTTAATAAATAAATAATTATAAAATAAATGCAGTAAGAAACAACCATTTAATGTATACAATTAGATATCATAAATAAAGAGTTGACTGATATAAATATTAACCATAATATTAAATCTCAAATTCAGGGTCTGTTGATATTGGGAGATTAGTGATGAATGCAAATCATTATTATGTATTTACTGTTTATAGACACTAGTGAGTTATTCATTCCTGGTGGTTGTGAATCCATTTCTTGTCTTCAGAGGTCCTCTTAGAAGATTCATTTCACTGTATTTTAAAGGTAAATATATATATATATATATATATATATATATATATATATATATAGTAATTAAGTAATAATAGTGAAATGACCTTGGTGGAGAAAAAACCGAAATGAACTTTATTTATAGTCAGATTCATTACACAATCATCAGCAATGTAATGGAGATAAATTCGTTATGAGTGAGTGGTTTCGGCCTCAGAGAGAACATGATTTTATTCATAGGGACTCAAGGCCGTTCGAAAGACTGTTGCCATGAATAATGCATCTGAGACGTATCATTACGAAAATTTATGTTTGGTAGAAGCCCAAGTAAGAGTTAGCGAGGCAGGTTGCATAGATAAGAGCAGTAGCAAATGAAGCTTAGTTTCCTAAACCAGTTAGGAGGGGCTCTCTCCGAGATTTATATGAGCTTTGTACGTCCGGTCTCCTTCCTCCTACAGCCGGTGGGGGTGAACATTTGTTGTTTGGACTTCTCTAAGTATATGGAGGAGTGTGTGCAGATAGAGACATCTTTAGATAGGGGGCAAAGTAATTCCTTTTTCCATGTAAGAATTATTCCAAATACATTCCCACGAGAAAGAGTCCACAGAAAAAAAAAATCCCAGGGGCAGGGGTTGCGTAAACAAAGCAGATTTCCGTCGTGAAGTTTTGCAATAGATAAATCTACATACTGGTGAATAAATAAAAACTGTAATTACTGAAATATATCTGAATATAACATATTCACTTTATTGAAAAATATTTACTTTATCTAGAACTGTAATTTATAATGAATCCTAATATTTTTTATCTTAATCACTCAAGTTTTATTAGTGCATGAAATTGAATCGGGGGGTGGGGGGGCGGTCAAGATCATATATGCATGTTGTCTCGTATATTAAAGGTCTCTTGAAAACAATATTTGGTATTTTAGCTTCTAATAAAGTGGTTTATAATATAACAGAGTATTGTTTATGTGGCATGAGTAGAAGTAGGGTTTGCTGAAGGCTGAAAACTGAAAATACGAATATCTCGGTTAATATTAAAGATAGAGAATAAATGTATATAACAATATTTATAGTAAAATTTAATTTGCGATAAGATTGGTTGTATACAATTGTTCGATCAGAAGTATAGTATAGATTTTTGGAATATTCAAAATTCTCTAAACCTCCCCACCCCATGGTCCGTTAAGGAACTTGATCTTTAGTTTTATATGAAACGCTTATATATCAATAATTGCGACCACTCGACAAATATATATATATATATATATATATATATATATATATATATATATATATATATATATATATATATGACCTCAAGAGCTGATTTACCTTTAGGGAAATATTCTACAAAAAGAGATAAAAACGCTGTAAACAAATATATTCCGTATATAGAATTTCTGAAGTACGCTGCTAAAATATCATTCAGGAAGAAAAGTTGTCTAGGTGCTTACAGCATAGCAAAAAATCATCCTTACATTCAAGCAATGGTAAAATTATTGGTGGAAATTTTCTCATCAAATCCCATTTAATGTTCCAGTGTGCAGTCTAACGTGTCACAAGCAGAATCGGCTGGGCATAGACTGGTGGACGTTGCAACTGATAACTGTTGACTCGTAATCCAAGAGTTTACTTTTTTTGACAGTAATTGAGTAATGCTGGACACAACTCACTCTACTTATAGAAAATAACGTTTCCTTGTAGTATTATTAGTCTATTGTTTACATAGAAACTGTTTTCTATGAACAGAACTTCTCAGGGTTATCAAGGGAATGGTTGTAATTTATGAATGGAATTAATATTTTTAATCGTCCTACTTATCATAAAACAAAATGAATCGGAAATCCTTTGTGGAATTATAAAGCAGAATCATGTAGGTCAGTACATTACGAGATATGTTAAATTGCAAGAGTACTGGCCTAGGATATCGGGGAGTCATAGGTCTACGCAACGAAGAAAGTCATAACTTTTTCTCTTGAATAAAAAATAATTAAATAATGAATTATTCAATTAGTATCGGTGTATTCCATGATTGGCATCAATAAAATTTAGACATCTAACTAGTTGTCACTGGATCCACGTGGTGAACGTTTAGAATGATTATGAGGGAAGCATTTTTGATAACTAATACTGAATGTGATTACAATATACATAAACTCTACAAAATACCAACGTAATGATATATATATATATATATATATATATATATATATATATATATATATAAAGATATAAATTAAACATAATATAACGTACATAATTGCTGGCCAGCCCTCCAAACTGAACGAACCAATCAGGCAAGGTACAACTCGTAATTAAAACATAAACACATTAATCCCTAACTTTACACATTGGTTATACAAACTAAGACTCTGAAGTTCCTTCCTATTTTTTAGTAGTTTTGCTGTTAAGAGCTTTGATTGTTTACTTTTGAATTGTATGTTTACTTTCGTATATCGATACAGATCGAGGAAAGGGGAGGGGGTGATTGTCCCTGGCATTCAATTATTTTCAGAGAATTTTGTAAGTGAACTTTAACCTTTGTGCTCTTAATGTATACAACGTTCAGTTTGTAATTTAATACAAATAAAGTGTTTTATTTAAAATAATAAAAAAGTAATGAAAAGGAATTCACAAGTCCCAATATATTTTGAAGATTTTAAATAACCTATAATGACTTAAGAATGATCAACCATTTAGATCGAATAAATATTATTGGATGGTTGAGCCTTTATTCTCTCTTCTAAAAGGAATGCGAATATTCAATTTATCAGACCTGAATAAAAAGCAATTTCAAGCCACCAAATATTTCACCATCTCAATGAATCTAATATTACATTTTCTTGGAGGGGTTTAATGATAAACTATTAAGAAATTGTTGTTATTTATTAACGTCCACTTTGTTACTGAGGTTTAATCATGATGATTATCAACAGGCTACCACCCCCTGATAAACTGTTAACAAGGAACAAAAGAGAAAATGACAAAAAAGTTCAAGAATAAATCTATTTTTGAATTTATTATTTTTCAACTGAATCTAATTAACTACCATTAATTAAATCCTCCTGTATTTTTTAAAAGTAATTTGCTAAAATTTTAATAACTTACTAACATGTACCAAGGTTACTCATACCTTTAAGATATTAGTTTATTACGAACTCATGGGTGGCTAAACTAAATCGATGTCCTTCCTTCGACTTAGCAAATATCTATTGTTGACACATTTTACTCAAAGTTTATGCATTAATAGCTTTGTGATGTAATTTATACAGAGAAATTGTATCACTAAATACCTGAAAGCTAGTTGTAATGCTCCTTCTCCAATTCTTTATTTCACTAAAATTAAGGGCCTGACACAGTGAGTGGTATTTAAGCCGGACTAGACATTACATGATATAACAGCTTTTTGTGATCGAAGAAAGAGTAGGAGTGAGAGTTTAATCAGTACGAAATATAAATAAATAAATTGGCAAGAGATATTTCAGGCTGGTGGAGGTACCCTGCAGTGTAGGATTAAAAATAAAAATAAATCCTTCCATATATGAATCCCAACGAAACAAATTGGAAAAAAAATGTAGAAAAAAGCTTAGTACATAATATGTGACGTACACATTTTTCACATGGTGTCTGTTTACAACTGTCTTCGTTCGCTCCTTCTACTAGTGGCTTCGTAGGTTTTCTCCTAAAGTATGCGAGTGAGATATAGGCCATAACAGGTAACCCTCAATCGAGGTTCATACTAGCTATCCTATTTATCACCTATTACATTAGTCATAAATGGGATAGTAACTTAGAGCACTGGACAAGTGAGAAAAGAAAACGAGATAATATTACAGAATAAACCGTCGATATCACTTTACATGAAATCTAGGAGGTTGCGATACACTTCTTTGTATCCCTACCGCGGGAGAAATGTTTATTTGGTAATTATTAACTTAGAAATGAAATACATAAAATTCGATTACGTGAATAGTAGTTCACGGAGTCCCTTTTTTATGGAGTGGTGTCTGTTTATCTATATACTTTCATTCATTCTGACTGGTGTTATTCTTGCTGAGTAGAACGCACGTCGTGTTACTTTATGTAATATAGGCACTGCGATGAAGATAAAAATGTCTTGCTAAAGTCTTTTTGGAATTTAATCAATAACCTTAAAGCCTTTAATTCTAAGGTAAACCAACTAAAAAGAAAATATAGGACAGATAAAAAAATACGATTTTTATATAATCGAAAAGTTTCTAGACACTAGATTATTAGAATTATTTAATTATATTTTTTTATTGGATCTGGTATATTTTTAAGATGATGTCATTCTGACGTTCTGGAGTAAATTTAAAAAATCATATTCATTAAAGAGACGAGATTTAGATCGTTAAAGTAAATATTAATTTAATTTCCAAGACAAACAATAAGATACCTTGATTTCATATACGTTCAATCATTTATGTAAAATATTCTTGAAATCCTAATAAAATCAGAAGAGAAATCAATATTTTTTTATTTTTAATATATCATTACATTTTTAGTATTGTAAAATATTTCTAATAACAACAGTATGTTAATAGATTAGAATAACTAACTCTTAATAGAGGTAGGAAACTAGAGAGACATTCTTAAATTAAACTAAGACTATAAATGAACGGTAGCCGATTGAATTTCATATTGTTATTAGAATATAATTTCATAATTTTTGGGAATAAGCATACACAAATGTTAATAAATTCCATTTTTAAAATTTAAGTTAAGAAGTTTTGAGTTTCTATAAGGAGCATGCAAATTTATGCAATTACTATGTAAATTAATTTGCCAATTACTAAGTGTAATTAACCGAAGTTGATAATAATAAACAATTGATTACTAATTCTAAGGTTAAAAATATTAATTTATGTTACAGTTTCAACCCGTTTGATTTCTTAAGATGATTCTTCTTCATTATTGGCAACATAATTAACTCAATATTTAAATCAATTATTTAATTCAATATTTCATTACTTTCATAAAACTTTTGTTTCTATATTTTTCTTAAGTTCACATTGTTTAATAAAGTTTTTCTGATGTGAAAATTAATTTGTAAAGCAATTATTATGGTTTATTACGAATGACGGTTGTCTTACTCATTTTCTTTGGATCCGTAATAGCGTAATCTGTTTAATATTGCAACATTTGTATGTATTAAGCTAGATAAGTCTAAAATTACGACACTTAACTAACTATGCCTGTATCCTAGTACACTGGAGCTTATGAACTTTCGAAGTTTGGATAGACGCTGGTTAAAGTTTATCGGACCTTCCTTAATACAACTATGATTAGAAAAACTTCCAAGTCATAAAATTTAATGTGAGCGCTGTAAATCGCGTCCCAATCTTCGGTCTAATCAGAATTTTCTTAAGCCCGGACATAAATTTAAAATCGCATCTTTATACCAGAGATTAGTGTTTAATGGACCAGTGCCTTATAATAAATTATGGCGATGAAGCCTCTTATTTGCTATTCCAGTCAATAAGACATCTAGATGGAATTTACTACCAAGACATATTTCATTATTATGTGGCAAGGTGATTGGCATGTCAGCTAATCTAATGCAGCTTTAACATCTTCATTATAGACTATATAATAATTATGTAATTTTTCTTACAATTTAACGAATGCTTGCATTATCTTAATTGCTTATAAAAAATTACTTTCACGCATTTAGGCATATTTTGGCAAACTGTGTCTATTTGTATTTCTTAGGAAAACGAAATCACCGAGCAGACTAAAAATAAGAGAGGTAGAAATAAAGTGCATAAATTGAGTGATCCGATGTTCATCCACAGCAAAAATAGCAGACTGCTATTTCACGAAATTGTTGTTGTTGTAATTAGCTAATGATCTAAAGTGGTTTCACTTTATTTCACCTAATTTGTATTGAAGAACCGAATTGATTTTGAGTAATTTCTGTCGGTTTTAAAATATACAAACTGAATTAGCAACTCATTGTACCTTAGTAGTTAATTAATGTTTACTTAATTCCATCATAATTATGGAAATTAAGCATAAGCATTTTTAAAAGAAACTTTTACCAGTTTTTCTTAGGAAAAAGCTGTTAGTGGATTTGGTCACATAACAAAATTATCCGAGAATAGCAAAAGAATAATATGAAGAAGATGAAAGGAAATGGCACAGAGAGGCACTTTAAAACAAATAACTTGACCTTAACCAGGGTTATTTTAGCAGGGGGGGGGATACAATGACTCCTTCAAACCGTAGAGATGAGAGCCAAAAACTAAATTTATGTTATGATTTTGAAATGTTGAAGGTAAAATTCATATTTAAATTATTATTCGGAAAAAAAATGTTCAGTTCGTCAAAATCGACCCGATAAGATTAAGGTTTTATAGGGGTTACAATGAAAAATTAGAAATGAATCAGTCATTCAGATTCTGATCAAAAATTATTATATAATCAATCTTGTGTTTATTTTCTACATCTGATGTACTAAACATTTTTTCTCCTAACTCGAATATTGACAGAGATACAGTCATTCTTTAGTTTTCACTATTCGATAAACCTCCTGTCTCCTATTGATGCAATAAGAGATCCTGAACTGTTTAGCATCTTGTGTTAGGTTTACAAAGAGTTCTTATTACAGAAAAATTGAGAATAGATTATGGCAGATTAGTAGCAACTTCAAAATTTAAAAAAGATATAAAAAGAAGAAAGATTCCTTAATAACAACTAATCCCTATGGCGGTGCTTTCCTTTCAATTCTATATATTGACAAATATTTATTGAGGACTCTTTGAAAATAGCAGTTCATTTACTAAAATTTGTAGTAATGGAAATATTTAATTTTCATTTTTGTTACAGAATAGAATTCATCTTCGTTATAGTTGTATATGGAATAATACTGTATTACGTTAATAAATTGGAGTTAAGTTGTTCCAAGGCCATACAATTACAAAATTTAAATTATTTTAGAAATAAAATGGCAATGCATTGGTAAATTGTATGCCACGGATGTCTAGATAACTCAACTAATTCTAGAAAACTGCAGCGAGGCAGATTAAACAAATTTATTCAAAATGTTAGAAAAAAATGCTGAAGTTGGCACTCTCCTTCTATCTCAACCACAATTGAAGGTGGATAGTAGTTTCCCTGAAGTAATAGAATATTTTATTAGAAACGACAACTGGCACCGAGAAGAAAATTTCATTGCATTTTATCTAATTTCCTCTAGGATTTAAAAAAAAAAAATGTTTTTATTCAAGCCCTCTTCTCACTTTCTTAATTCAATATAATATACAATGATTTGAGAAGGATGACTAGATGTTTGTTTTTTAATATTGATCATTGGACAATTCAATTGTGATAAATTATTCAGAAAGGGAGGCTGGTAGTGGACATTTTATTAGAAGGTATCGAATACTTCTTAGCAGTTTTCATGAGCTGAATAATGAATTAAAAAAGCTTTTCAGAAACAATTAAGTCATACTTAATGCACAAAAAGGTTCAGTTGCATAATAAACCAAAATTGAAATTACTAATAAATGCTAACATGAAAGTTATAATATCCAATTACATATTATTGTATTTGGAGAATTTAAATTACAAGAATTATCTAAAAAAGGAAGATATGGCTAATGAACGAGCATTTTCAAAAATGTTTGTAATGTTCATAAAGAATATATATCTAGTGAAGCGAGTCCAAAAGACAATTTTTTCTAATATATTAGATTAGTAAATACTTTCAGGTGTAAAGTAGACAATGAATGTGTATTTGTGTAAGACAATGTGTTTATTTCGAACGGAAAGTCCATTATCATTGAAATTCTGATTTATTTTATTTAGTCTAAGTCTAGCCAGCAAAATCTCTTGTGAGAGAGATAATGAGGTTTTTGAGATAACGAAAACAAAATTTTCCATAAATAAACAAAGAATATATGTTCTATAATATTTTTAGCTGATTTGAGGGATGGAAAATTCGTAAGAGGGAAAATCAGAAATTCGAAATATAGCATTATATTGAGTCGAGTTGAAAAACTCTTTCTAATCAATCTTGTATAAAATTGAGCTTTCTATAGATCTTGTTCTGCACTTTTGGTTCTCTCTCAATTAATAACCTAGATATCATTTTTTATTTTTCAGCTTTCATTAAACCCTACTCCGACTCAGTAAGCCGATGTATCATGGAATGTCTTGTCTTATGCTTTAATAACAAATTTTGGTTTTTAAGTCCTCAAGGGACATCAACTATTGAGGCCGTACTCATGACGAAATTTTTGACATATTTCCACAAATGACCATCGGTCCTAGCAAAGAGATGACGAAAATGAGGTCCGTTAAAAATTAAATACATATATTCGTCTGCTACCGATTTATAAAAATATATGTATTTGTCTGTCGCAGTTTTTATTTGATTGGCACCAAACTCGATATTTAAACGTTTTATGTAAAAATAAAGATCAAATTCGTTAAGGGCTGAAATCTGGCCATTGGGAGGGGGGTATAGAGGGTGGAAATTTCGAAAACTCAAAATATCTCCGTTATTATACGCAATATCGAAAAATTTTATAGAACTAATATTATACCAAATGTAACGTTCTATAAATGTTGATATATGCATGTTTTAATTGTTCTTCAATGTTAATCGAGATATTGGCGTTTTTTAGATTTCACCTTCAATAAACTCCCATTTTAACGCATCGTTTTTAATCATAGTCTTCGCTCTATAAAATAAGAGAATATATCACTAAGAGAAACATCTTATTCGAAGCACCAATGCCAAATATCATATTCATAACAGATCATTACTAAATGAGATACATGGAGATAATTAGTGTGATCACGTCATAAAGTAAGATTTCATTCACCGCCCATTTCTACTCACTGAATTTGTTTTTGCTTGTAAAGAAAATTTGCTGAGATATGGACAGTAGTTTGCCATTCCAATATTTGAGAAATCTGATTAGTTTGCGCACCCCCTTTTTATAACCACATAAAAATATATTTTAACAAGAATATTTCAAAACGGAGTAATTATAAGTAGGTATAAACTATCTAAGAAGGAATTACAAATAGTAATAATGATTGAATGAGTTCTTACGGTGAAATTATGATGAAATGTGAGATGTTCTTTACGAAGCTCTCCTAATAAGAGGATGAAGTATTCAGGTAAAAGGTTTAATCAGCTGGATAGCGACTAGAGCATGAAGAGCCCGAAACTTTCAGTGGGAAAGCTTTTAACTCTAGCTGAAAGTCTAACTAGTCTAAAGGGGCTTACTTCATTAACTTTGTAGTCTTCTTCCCAACTCCAGCCTAGATAAGCTAAAACCTGATCACTCCACTCTTTGATCTATATTGGACATAATGTACCAGCTATCAATTATTGTATCTACCTCAGCGCTATTTGTTTAACGCTAAATTTTGACATGTCTTCTCAGGAAACAATATATCTCATTTTTGTTGTTTAGTAATCCCATGGGGCAAACCTATGTAGTCATCTATTTATTCCCTTTACAACTTTTAATAATTCTTTAACTTTATTAGCGATTAATTAATATATACAAATACCTGACCGTACACAATCGTCATAAGTGGAGGATGTAAAATAAAATGAAACATAATGGAAAATATCTCGCTCCGATGCATTGGATCAAATATAAAATACTATTTACTATCCTTTTTGAGTATATCATCATACCGATCATACCATGTATTTAGTTTAACTTCCTATCAGAATTCTAATTCTTGAAAGGATATAGCGAATTTCTTACTCACTTTGACTCCTCTTGATCTTATAAGTTAAACGATTTTGAAGTCAATCTTCATTAATATATGTTTCAGATTAATCTTCACAACAAATGTTTGTAGTTAGGTCTTTTGTCCCATCAGGGAATTAATTTCTGGTATCATTTTTTTTACATAGTTGATTACTTTTTATGTTCTACCAGGGGAATTGTTTAGACTACTGTTCACAGCAACCCTTTATTACACCATTAACTCTTCAACGTCGGTAGGGAGTCATTTTTAGGTTCCAGAAAGTGAAGAATGTTTTTTTTTTGATATGCACCTATCCTCAATTATGGCCCTCTTCTAAAAATAATAATTATTTTCAGCTAGCTTTAGGTCACTGGAATACTAGGGAGCTAAACTAAGGTATTTGATATGTTCGGGACGTAAGCCCTTACGACTAATTTTGAATTTATTTCTACAGGAGCTCTCATAACTAGGCGATTTGCTCTAAATTTATAATAAAAAGAAAATTAAAGGAAAACAATAAAAACTGAACCAACAAAAAAATTAAACACGATAAATAAACATTAAATTCAAGTAATAAAAACAACAAATAAGCACTAGACTAGTGTTAAAGACGGCAATTTAAAATGTTTTTAATAAAAAAAAATATGTTATTCCTATATACTTGTACGTTTAAATTATCTAAAATTGTTCAAAATTATATTAAATTTCAAACTAAGGAGTCAAAATAAAAAAAGAGAGTTAAATTTTGTAAAACAAATTCAATTTTTTAAGGTTATGTAGTGTATTGTCGATATGTGGGCTCCTGTTTGTAAGGAGTTCGTACATGTTATGTGGGGTCTCTATGCATTCAATGTTCCTGCAGCTAGTCAGTATGTGTTTAGTGGTTAATGGTTCATGACATGTTCTGCATAGTGGCATTTTGCCTCTTGTCATGAGTGCGTTAAATGTACCTAACAAGTAAGCCCCAAACGAGTACTAAGTCACACACCCTTTCCTTCTCTTCAAGTATATATATATATATATGTGTGTGTGTGTGTGTGTGTGTGTGTGTGTGTGTGTGTTTGTGTGTGGGTCTGTGTGTGCGTCTGTGTGTGTGTGTGTGTGTGTGTGTGTGTTTATATATACACGAAACCACACACACTTTCATGTGAGGTTGTAAAACGAATTGACTTTTATCAAGTTACATGGAATCGAACACTATATAAAATACGTGGGTCAGGCACTTTACTTTACTAGGAGTTATGTCCAAAGAAATCCATTGGACGTGATTTAGATGACGATATTATAGAAATAGTATCCGCAAGTCTCTAAGGGCAGGTATTGTAACTAATTATAAAAATGTTTTTTTTTTCCAATATCAAAGATATTGCTTCCTTTCCCATTAGAATGTACTGTGGCAATTCATATATCGCGCTTAGCTTCTTTATGTCTGGTGTTTTAGGAATAATTTGTAGAAGAAAAGATATTTTTATTCGGATCGTAACCACTTGTTTGTTATTCCTCGTAATATTGTGTTTACTGAGTTCAATTACATTTTTTTTTAATTGTATGCAATCATTTAATGAAATCCTCTACTAAACCTTCAAATTTCAGTTATTTTATAGTTTACTAATTACTTTCCAACCCAGTGTCCAATTATAATTAGTACACCTCTTAATAATGAATTGATGTGAACTAACACTTTGTGAAGACCACCTATCATGTTATATCCAGTTTCAAACCTAGAATACGTTCCTGACTTCCCCAACTATATTTAGAAAAAAAAAAAAAACCCTGAAATAGTTAAGTTGGATATTTATGGACAGAGGGAACAATTTCGACGAATTTTTAATTATATATGGTGTGTGAAGTTTAATGTGATGCAATTATCATAAATTATGGAATTTAATAGGGCTATATTTACCTGCTGAAGGACAGCCTAGAAGCTCCACCCTGAGACAAACAGTTCTTCGATGTACGCTGTATGGGAGAACTCGAACCTGCGTGGCGAACACTGGCGGCATCAGTTTGTGAGATACGACTGTGGCGGTGTCACTATTCCCGCTTAAAATCTGAAAAAAATAAATTATGTTTTGTATTTAGTAATAGCAGGCGTTTCAAATTAATTTAATATTCAAATATATATTTTCTCTCTCTCTCTCTCTGTATATATATATATATATATATATATATATATATATATATATATATATATATAAAACAAAAGGTAATACTTTGGCTCAGGAGGTATGACGATTAAATGTCAGCTTTACGAAATCGTAACTGTATTGGTGGTTTAACAGACCAAAGATTAAGACCAATCTACTGCCTAGCTATGTTAATGGGCGACGCCGACAGAGCAGATACATGTTCGTCGAACGCAGATTGGCAACCTCACAACTAAAAAGGTCGTCACGCAGGGGCTGCGTTAACTGAGCAGATTTCCCACGTGGATCATGTATTTGCATTCATCTCAAAACGTAAAAGTTCAATGAGAACAACATTTGTTATATAGGTTTCCATCAACCATAATATAACAGCTTATTGTTAATAACACATGAGTAGGAGTGGGGGTTTAGTGAAGGCCGAAAACTGAGAAATACAAATATCTCATTTAATAATCAAGATAGTGAAAAAAATGTACACATCAACATTTAGAGAACATTACATTTTTAATAAGAGTAGTTCTATAAAACTGTTTGATCTGGCGCATAATAACGAAGATATTAAGAATTTCGAAGTTTTCATCCTCTAACCCCCCCCCCCGCCCGAACCACTGGTTGGAATTCAGCCATTAACGAACTTGATCTTTAGTTTTGCATAAATCGTTTAAATATTGATTTTGGTAACGATGAAACACAAATTTCGACCGTTTGCGATAGGTGTAAATATATATATATTCCTTAATGGAAAAGTGCTAAAAATACAGTAAAAGACAGAAAACCGAAGACCGCTCTGTGCTGCGGAGCTTGTAACTATGCCATGTTGTTAAATAACACATAGATGAGGTTGAGAAAAAGTTATTGCAGAACGCAAATGTTAGAAGTCAATACTAGCCCTCTGCATAATTCTGCAAGCTGAATAATACAAGTGACGAATTCTGCTAACAATACTTACATTATAATGCTATAGTCAAGTCTAAACCTCCAGAACATTATAGAACTCTGGTTCTAACTTATTGTAGATCAGAACTTGTAATTTTCGAAGGACTAATGGGGGAATGAAAAATGATTTTACAAAAACCTATGAAATGGAGTAATCTAGGTTACCTATGTTAGCGGCGATTTTCTTGAAAAAGAGAAATGAAATCCATAATTCCTAAATAATTTCTTATTTATTTTTTGATAAGCTACTGCCCCCTTCCGGGATCTTTCAAGCTGATCACAAGTGTGACTGTAGCTCTGAGCTCTTCAACCGGTGTAGAAACATCTTTGGTAGGCTTCGACTTCGGTCTCTGCTGTGGGTATAACAGAATCAAAAAATGGGGAAGTGACTTTAATTTGTAAACCTTAAACTAGAACCTTCACTGTACAGCCGTTACAAGAAGAACATAAAGATATTGCCTTCCTGAACCAAGCAGTTTTTATATATACACCTTTTTTCATTATTGCGCAATAATATCATTATGAAAACTTCGAAAATCAGGAAATCATCATCAGAATATGTTACTGTTCACAAGTTAATTGTATAACCATTTTAATGCAATACAACTTTCTTTTCGTCTTTCTTATAGATTTATGTTTTAAACTGAGACAACAAATTTAATCTTCGATAATATTATTCATTTGAAGGAATCGCTCTTAAGAAATCAATAATGCTTAGAGAGCCAAAAGTACCAAAGCTATAATTTTAAAGCCATAACTTAGCTTGTTTAATAGATTGACTCCACAAATAAGTCAATAAATACGTTAGTTACCCCGTAATCAAACAGTCCTCTAAAGTGAAAATGGGAAACATGAATATTTCATTGAGACATTTCTTATTTCACGCCCTTAACTGGGAGATAAATAATGAATTAGTGGCTGATGCTCAGTTCGCTAAATGTTGCTGAAGAAGAAAATGAAACTTCATTTAAAGTTAACTAAATACACTCTCGAAATAGGATATGAAATGATGCAATACAGAATAATTATTACCTTTATTGCTGTTACGCGCTTTGTAAAATCCATTTATCATTTATAACTTTGCATTATAAATAATTCCAAGTCATGAAGACTGCTCTATACTTAAATTATAAGAAATTTATTTTTCTACAAAATTCTACGAGTATGACTTGTGTCATTGTATACATCTAGGAATATGCCGATTAATAAACTAATTTAGAAATTAATATATATGAATTCACATTTTAATATTTGAAGTAAGTTGTGTAGGAGTGGGATTTTACTTAGTGTGAAAACTGAAAAAATATAAATATCTTTGATGTTTTTCGATTTATTCTTTAATAAAGGTTGTTTAATAATAATAGTAGTGGCATGAATTTTGTACGCTATTTATAATAACGAAGACATTTTTTATTTTACTTTTCACCCTATCGTGAAACCCTAACTCCTTCTGCTAAAATTTCGCCTACTAACAAATCGTTCTTTTATTACAGATGAAGCTTATATTTTTAGTTAATTAACCTACTGAACAAACTTTCCAAATAACAGTCCGTGATAAGTTGCCACCCTGTCACTTCTTTCTCCATTATTTCAAAATGAGAAATTTTCTTAGTTGACGTAGCTTCGTACCGGTGTCCGTCAGTATTCACCCAAAACGCCACCTTTTTACTATAAATTACGTGAGAATGGCTGCAGAAAGGACGTTAAAGGTGAGTGATGAAAATTTAACGATTATTTAGTGCTTTAGTTTAGCCTTAAGCTAAAGAACTATCTTGTAAATCGTGGCGAATTATTAATTTGAGAATATTTGATATTATTAATTCACTCTCGTATTGATTGAGTAGCCACAAAGGCTTAGACACTTATTGAAAAATTAAATGAACAAACTTGAGATATTTAGGACATAACCACCTTTAAGACAATAAAAAAATACAACCTTGCTGTATGCCATATGCATTAGAAAATTACTACTATAAATTGACATTAATCTGGCCATATTGAGTGAGGGGGAGAAATAACGTGGATTGTTGGTCAGTGACGGTATAACTACTAACTACTGTCCATCTGTATGTATCCATGAATTAATCTAACCCATTTAGATAGTATGTCATATGCCAGCTACATTGTAACTCTCCAGCCTCTTTGTATTAACATGATAAACACCGCTCAACAGCAGAATACATTTCAACATATTAGCTTATCCTAATGATAAATACAGCCCTTGTTAAATGCAGGCATAAATCATATTTTTCATAGTTTCATTAATAATATAACGATATATATATATATATATATATATATATATATATATATATATATATATATATTATATAAACGCAGATATAAATATTATTTTAATTCCTTCATTGAACTTGTGAATGTAGCTGATAGCTGTCATTCTCTCACTCCCTTTCTCTCTCTTTCTCTCTCTCTCTCTCTCTCTTTTTTTTTATCCCCGCTTTACCTTAAGGCTGCCCTTTATACAAGCGGTTCTTTCCAATTTCTTTTTTAAATTTTGAAACCCGAATTTTAATAGGTCACAGTAGCTCGTTCTTACTACTCAGAAAATAAGCAGTGAGGTCAAGCCTGGAGTGGTGAGCAAATATTTAAAAAGTCCGTCACGCAGGGGCTGCGTAAACTAAGCAGATTTCCCTCGTGATGTTTAGTAATAGATAAATCTACATACTGCTAACACAACGCCGTGAATAAATACAAACGAAATAAGAAATGATTCATCCAATTTCAATAGCCTGCCGACAGGAAGCGTTAGGTTAGAAATCTAAACAAACGGGTCCCGCCTCACACCGGAAAGAAAAACAATTACTGAAATATATCAGAATATAACACATTAATTTTATTGAGAACTATTTACTATATCTAGTACTGTAATTAATAATAAGTCAGAATAATTGCTATCTCAATCAATAAAATTTTAGTAGTCCAAAACTTTAAGATGGGGGGGGGCACCAGGACATATTTGCATGTATCTCGTATAATAAAGGTCTCTTGAATACAATTTTTGGTATTTAAACTTCCAATAATGTGATTTATTATGTATCAGAGTATTGTTTACGTAACATGAATAGAAGTGGCGGTTTGGTGAAAACTGAAAAATGCAAATATCTCGGTTAATATTCAAGATAGAGAATAAATGTATATAACAATATTTATAGTAAATTTAATTTGTAATAAGATTGATTCTGTATAATTTTTCGATCCGACGTATAGTAACGGAGATATTTCGAATTTTCGAAAATCCTTTCCTCTAAATCCCCCCTCCCACTGGTCCGATTTCAGCCGTTAACGAACTTGATCTTTCTTTTTATATAAAACGCTTAAATATGAAGTTTGGTAAGGATTAAACAAAAATTCCGACCGCTAGAGCGGTAACAGACATATATATATATATATATATATATATATATATATATATATATATATATATATATATATAGATATATATATACAGTTTTGAACGGACCTCATTTTCGTCATCTACTAGGTAGGATCAATGGACATTTGAAGAAAAATGTCGAACAGTCCGTCACGAGTACAACCTCAATAGCTGAGTTCCCTTCAGGGAAATCTGCTAAATCGGCAAAAATCTTAGGGCGCCCGCAATTGGAATGCCGACAGCCTCTGCTCAGCTGGACTCCAATAAAATCTTAAACTATACTTAATTTGCTATTTACATTAAATTGCCATACTTTATATAATTTCTAACTTAAATTTATAACATAACTAGCTCAGATACCCGGCTTCGCTCGGGAATTCATTTGAGGCTGAATGTTGATGGTATTTTTTTGGCAAGGCTTTATTTTGCACAATATTTTGACATTTACCCGTCCCAGTGTTTAGGGTTAATACCCGTCATTTCTGTGGATTTGTTAATAATAAAATTAATTTTTTATGTAAGACTTCACTGTCCTCCATATTGTCATATTTCCCGCTTCCTGTGCATTATGCATAGATTTGAATTATTAAGGACTAAATATTAACATACATTTGAATTAATTTTTCCAGGTGAGGTACCTGGTAGTTCATATTGAAAAGAATTCTTGAGCAAATTTCTCTAAATAACAAAATAAACGACTTTTGTTATGTGCATATTTGCCGAAACTACAATAGGAAACGAAATATCACTATTATTAATTTCAGGCCTCCCTTATAACCCCCACTCCTGCCTGTCCCTAGAAATAGCATGGCTTTTTATAAGGAAGGCGTTAGTGCTAATACACATACTGAGTGTTTTATTTAGTTCGGTTGAGTCTTTTGTGCTAAATAAAATTTTTCACTTCCGCTATAATTTTTAGCGTATATCTCGTTTATAATTCGGTATACGAAAAAAGTGTATATTACAAAAGTTACTCTAAATAGCAAAATAAACAACTTTTGTTATGTTCATATTTGCCGATAAACCAATAGGAAACGAAATATCGCTATTTTTAATTTCTGGCTTCTCTTAAAACCCCCACTCCTGCCCGTCCCTAGAAATGTTGGCATGGCTTCTTATAATGAAAGCGTTAGTGCTAATACACATACCGAGTTTTATTTATTTCGGTTGGGTCTTTTGTCCCAAATAATATTGTTGACTCCCGCTATAGTCATAAGCGTATAACTCATTTAAACTTCGGAATACGATGAAAGTGTTAATGACAAAAGTTACTCCAAATAACAAAATAAACAACTTTTGTTATGTGCATATTTGCGAAAAAAACAATAGAAAACGAAATATCGCGACTTTTAATTTCAGGCCTCCCTTATAACCCCCACTCCTGTTCGTCTCAGAGAAAATTAATATAGCCTATCTCTCAAGTTGGACCAGACTGCTCACGGTGTGCCAATTTAATTTAAAATCGTTTAAGTAGTTTAGGAGTCCATCGCGGACAAACATCGTGACAGGAGATTTATATATATTAAGATTTACCAATTGTTTTTTTTTTTTTTTTTTTTTTTTTTTAGTAACACTTATGTGCACTTATAGGTTAGCATATGATTTAAATGCGCAGAAAATGTCTTGTGTTTCCACCAGTTTGTTCAGTGTAGAGGGAGGCCATTCAAGCAAAGAATATTCTCCTGCTAATTTCTTCTCTTGTTATGATAGAGATGACAATGAAATAGAATATGCTCAACATTTTCTTCTTCACCGTATTCGCAATTTGGATCTGTTCTTCTCTTGATCCTGTTGAGGTATTTATTCAGATCGCCGTGTCCCGAAATAAGCTGTGTTGACCAAAAGTCTGGTTTGAACCAGCTTGCGTTGAGTCTCTTTTCCACTTTGGGAAAGAAAGCATAAGTGAGTCGCCCTGTGTCAGATTGATCCCACTCTCTCTCTCTCTCTCTCTCTCTCTCTCTCTCTCTCTCTCCATCTCTCTCTCTCTCTCTTTCTCTCTCTCTCTCTCTCTTTCTCTCTCTCTCTCTCTCTCTCTCTCTTCTCTCTCTCTATCTATCTATCTATCTATCTATCTATATATATATATATATATATATATATATATATATATATATATATACGTATACACACACACACACACACACACATATATATATTTCTCTCTCTCACACACACACACACACATATGCGCGGGCGTATTTCTTGAAAATAATTATTTTTAAATATTTAAAACCGCTCTGACTTCCGTTAAAAGAGATTATAATTCATATTTGGAATAAAGATAAAGAAACAGAATAAATGGTAAAATAAATTAAATTTGCATCAAACTGAGGTTGTCATGAATATAAATTATGCCCCAGGTATGTTGCTAAAAATATATCTTCCTGTTATTCTGAATTAAGAAATTACTCGGTAAAATTATAAATGAAAATGGTTCATACTTATAAATCTTGACAGGCTTCGATTACCGGGAACCGAGATTGCTTTTGTAAAGGCATAATTAATTATTTTGAAATACTTCTTTAAATTTACTAAAATAAATGTTATAAGAACAGTGAAATTTGTTGTTAATTAGCAGGGTCCGGCACTTCATTTAGGTTTCACCTGGTAGAGTATAACGGGAAGTTGAAAAAGGATTCTTTGTACTTCAAATAACTTTTCTCTTCAAAATAAATTACAGAAAATTGAATTTAAAGTGTTCGTTGTATAATTCAAGGCTCCCTCAACAATTATTTTAAACGGAAAACTGAAGGAAATTCTTTTCATGGTAGTGATGTTCATTCTGAAGTTGAGTCTGACAGAAGCTGTTTTCGGAGGGTGGATTTTTAAGACCTTTTGGTATAATCTGATGGTAAGAGTTCGCAGTCTGTGATGAAGGTTCCTGGTTAATAAGCCCCATAGTCATTAGTTAACAAATAATAAAAAAAAATGGTAAGCTTAAAAAAAAACCCGAAAAAGCAATGTCTACTTAATGATTCTTAATTGCTCCATAGATTTTTATTAACTTTATTGTCGCAAATAAAATATGAAAGTTCCTGAAATTCGGGAAACCTTAACATTAGAAAACCATTATCAAATGTCTCTGGATTTGTGCTGGCTGGTGGAGGTCCATCATCAACGGAAGGATCAAAAAGGTCAAACACCTCCACTCTTAATACTTCTTTATTACAGGCAAAGTACTTTCGGGGGGAACCGTCCCATCATCAGTGCTTTGTGACACAACACTGATGATGGGGCGGTTCGCCCCGAAAGTACTTTGCCTGTAATAAAGAAGTATAAAGAGTGGAGGTGTTTGACCTTTTTGATCCTTCCGTTGATTATCAAATGTGTTCTTAACCGATATAATCTTTGGAAAATTGGGATTGTAAAATTTCTCCAAAATTTTAATTTCTATAGGGATTTTAGAGATTAAGAGTTAACACAAGAGGAGCAAATATGAAAAATTGAAATGGTGTATAGAAAAACAAAAATTTAAAATGATTTTGATTTCGTTTGGGATAAGAAAATGTATAAAGTATTTCTTTATAATAAAAATATAAACAAACTAAATTCTTTAGCACTTACTGATACCACCAATAGATACATACGGAGACATTTAACAATAAGATATAGTTTGTCGACCTCTTCTACATCTTCTATTAACCCTCATCTCCTACGGTTGGGTCGGATCCGACCGGGGCGCCGCGACGCGCCGGTTCCCCCTAGTCTACAAATCGCCTGGCTTCCCCGACCACTCCATGGTCCTAGTCTCCAGTAGTGCCTGGGAGGCTGACAAGTCCACTTCACTCAGATAAGTGTCCTCTCTGAAGACTGATATAAGTATCAATGTTAACTTTGTTAAACATTAAAGTAAATAAAAATATTTTTTTTTTTAGTTTTTAATCAATATTTATCCTTTTCCTGCTTAATTAATGATTTCTTTAATGATTAAGCCTTTCAGGAGTCAGCATGGTCTGATCCGACCCACCGTAGGAAATGTGGGATGATGAACCACCGTAGGAGACGAGGATTAAGCTGGTTCAACATAGAATTCATATATTACACTACTTCAAAAGGTAGACTAAGAGTGCTATCTCGAATGTTAAAATGACACATCCTATTTTCTATCTCTTCAATAATTTAATTAGTGAAACTATAAAATAATATAATTGTTAAAATATCATATTTTACGGTAATTAATTTACCCATGATAAGTTTTTAGTGATATTAATGCATATCGGAGTGTAGAATGGCGGTTAAAAACTAGATTTTTAATAACAAACTTATTTCATTTAAGGAGAGAATGTTGAAGAAATAGTGAACAGTTGCTCGTTCCCAGAATCATTTACAATTTAACTGCTTCCAAGAAAATTTGATTAAGTCTAACCATTGATTACGCTTTTTCAACCAAACGCTTTTTTCCCGAAAGTTATTTGCTTTAATCCAATCATTTTACATTATTTTCAGTGTTCTAGAATCTATGTCTTAGATAAGCTGAGTTTATTTGTGATTATATATTTCATAAGCAACGAAAAAAAGAATATGGAAATCACATTGATTTTAAAAATATTGATCATTTGTAAAATTCTTCATATCGTATAGATTTTTGTAATGGATATGATTCTTGAAGTTTGGATTCTATTCTTTTAAAAATACACCGAATGAATTTATTTTTATCTCTTTATTTAGGTCAAATTTGGCAACTCTTAAATATGAGAAGAATACTAATTGAAGTTCTGAAATATTAACTGCGATTATTTTCCTCTTCCAGGATGTATTTAAAGCCGATTATTTTACGAGAGCTTCCAAAATACACATTATTTATAGAAGGAATTTCAAATTATTTTGTATTTTCCTTTATCAGTTGTAATGAGGAAATGTAAGGGTCCTGTACAGGAAAATATAGTTTTGCGATTTTCATTTAATGATTATTTTTTGAGAAGAAAGTTTTCTATATTGTTGTCACTCTACATGCTAGTGCAGAGGAAGCCAAGGAATCATTTATTTCTATTTAAAAATATTTCAATTATGATCAATCTAGTGAAACAGTTTAATGTCGTGTATGGCATAGACCAAACTAAGAACGAAAATTCTTAATTTATGACATCACATAACGTATTTGCATGTAACTCCCATAATAAAAGTTCAATGGAGTGCTTCGTGACATAACAGCTTATTGTTAATATGACATGAGTAGGAGTGTGGTTTACTAATGGCCAAAAACTAAAATATGGAAATATCTTGGTTAATATTCTATTTGAGAAAACATGTACATAGAACATTACATTTGCAATAAGATTGATTCTATATATTTGTTCGGCCCGACGCGTAATAACAGATATATTTTGAATTTTCGAAATCCCCCTCTAACCCCCCTCTCCCCTGTCATTTGAGTCGTTAATGAATTCGACCTTTATTTTTACATGAAACGTATAAATATAGAGTTTCGTAGCGATAAGGCATGATTTGCGACCGCTAGAGCGTAAACAGATAAATATATACATAGTTTTGATCGGGCCTTATTTTCGTCATCTCCTGGGTAGGATCGATGGACTTTTGAGGTAATGTTTAAAAAATCTCGTCATGAGTACAAACACAATAGCTTATTTTCACTGAAAATCAAAAAGTAAATTAACTTTTGACAACGGATTTAATAATATGCGCAATCAATGTGTAAAAAAACAAGAACTATGACACAATCGAAAGATTCCCAAAGAACTGTGTGAGTGTCACCACTGAGGGAATTGGGCATTACTAATTGTGGCAGAGATGGTTATTGTGCAGCTGGCTGAAATACGATCCGATACGAGGCTCATATACTTCACCCATAAACCCAGACAGTCATAAACCTTCGCGGGTACTTAGTCATTTCTCGCCTGCATCCAAAGTAATACTCATTTCAACCAGTAATTCGTTCCATCTCGCTTTTCTACACAGTTCTTTCTATCTGATTTTATCAGTTATCAGTCTCTATTTGCTGCGATTGTTTACATCCTTGTGGGATAGAAAGGAAGTATTGAGATGGCAGAAATGTTCAGGTTTCAACGGGATTGTGTCCAACATGAAATAATTTTGACTAGTTTCTACGTGATATATGTACAGATGAAAGTATCTCGTATAAGTCAAAAGCTCTCTGAATGTTCATTTGGAATTTGTGAATTGTTTAGTTAGATATTTTCTTTTTCGATCAGTATCGACTAAGTGAGAGGAGGAGTTTAAAGAAGGATGAACATAAATAATTTCAAAATTCTCCGTAATTATAAGAGATACGAAAAATTTACTTCGACATTTGTATATCTTGAAAATATAAATTATGTGTAATAATATGTTCCGATCTGTTTCATTAGAACGAATATTTCGTAAAGCACTCGCAAAAGAAATACAGTTTGCTTATTTAATGTGTTTGGAGTACAAGGAAGTTTAATTTCAAATTAAAAGGGTGTGGTGCTCACATAAGATTTTGTTTTACCCAGTAAACTCATGTATAGTATTGTGTATAATTTAATCAAACTATTGACGACTAATATTGGTTTATTTACTGTGAGTACTGTTATTGCTTTCATTATAGAGAGTTGCGTACAAAAATATAACAATCTGTTAAACAGAGATAATTAAAGAAATATAAAATTATAGTTAAAGTAATAAAACGTCCGGGATGCGTGAACTCAGCAGTTTTCTCACATGCGGATATTACACACTATTGATCTCATTTCACGATATATACTATATTTTGTAATTAAAATAAAAAGTTCGATAATTAGAAGAGGGGGTTTATTGAATGCTGAAAAGAAGAAATTACGAATAACTCACCTGAGCTGAAAAAAAAAGGTATGACAGTTTTAGAGTATCAATAGTTTCGACGACGAGTTATAACGACTCCTATTAAGGAGATATTATGGAGTTTCGAATTCCACCCACCCCCTACTTCAATATTATTAAATTTTTATTTGGGATATTAAATTTTTTTTGAGTATTGATCCCTATGAAAGAAGCACGACTATTTAGAACCAGCTCCATGCCATATGGCATATTGTGTCTAGTTTTAGATGTATTAAATTAAATTAACTAAAAAAATATAAGAAAGAAAAACAAATCAAATTTGTCTCAGTGTTAAAATCAGCTGGGGATACCGCAGTGAAATTTGTTGTGTCTCACTCAAAAGCCCCAAATCTACCTGAATTCCAAAATTGCCAATAATAATAATATGCCATTATGTATTATTTAATAAATTGATAGCATTAATATATTGCTTAAAAGCCTTATAATAATTGTGTTAAATTTAGTTTTTAAACTTTCAGGCAATATTTCTCCTTTAAGAGTAATTTGTTTTATCATTGTATATCTTTCGCGGTCATATCACACCTTAAGAAAAAATGGGGTATCACTTTTACGCAGATCATACTGGAATGTATTTCAGAAATCCATTGTGGGTTTTTAGAGGCTTCCTATATGGTTGTTTGTGTTCTGACAAAAACCGCAGGCCCGTTTATATGGTTGTTGTTGGAGTAGCTATCGGAGCTATAAATAACATACTATGGAATGCTTTTGTAATGGAAATTCCAGGTAGGGCGATGGAATATCGGCGGATGGAGAATTTGTCTAATGAAGCCGGGTTATAGGTATCCCAAGCTTCCCATGATCAAAGTATTACCCGCCCACAGCTGGCGACATTTCGTCAAAGAGCCCGCTTTCAAACCACCCTAGTACCTCAAATTATCCTACTAATGTCCCAAAGATTTGTTCCCCCAAAAGAAAAATTTTAATTACTTCCCATAAATATTTGAATAATGGTAATCCTTTTCGGTTTTAAGCTGTACGAATAATATAGGAATGAGTTTTTAAAACAATTAAGAATAAAACCTTTGTAGGTATTTGCTAGAGCCATAAGAATTACCATTACTTGCAGTTTTAAAGTTAATCTAACTTAAGTATCAAGAAACTATTTTTATTCTTGAGGTAAAACGTCCTTTATTTTTATATTTTAAGTCAACTTTTAAAATCAATTTTAGAGATAAAGAAATGTTGAGCTATAGAAAATACTATAAATTATTAAGTTTATATGTTATAAAATGAAATAATTCCTAGCTTGACATCGTATTGAATTCGGTATAATATCAAAAATGACGTTGATTATTGACTTATATTTGATTTATTTCTAAATCTTATCTATTAAATATGTAGAATTTTTTTTTTCAATGCATACAATTTTACTGCCATTGTAATATCGTTGAATGTCCAAATTGTACAGCGAAGACTTTATTTAGACCTAATGGCAGTATATCTGCTGGAAGGTGCTAAACATTATTAGAAATTGAACTGAGAAATTACAAAACTTAGTTTCTCGTAGGCCAAAAAAAAATAAAAACTAAAATTCCAAATATAAATTAACCAGAAACAATTGCAGGCCAGAGTTAAAGACAGCTGTCTCATTGTATTCTCTATATTAAGGATTTATGATTAATATGATTTGGGCAATCTACAACTAGGTTATTATGCCTTTTACAGTAGTATAATGCTGTTTACAACTCCCTGTTTTACTCTATGTCTTAAATAATATCAACTAATATATTGTAAATACCGCTCTTGTCATATCCTAAGGGTATTAAACTTACTAATTTTCTACACAATTATTTCTTAGCTAAATCTACAAATACATTTTTAATTATTTATATTTACTTAAGGATGTGTGCTAGTAACACGAGTTACGTTGTACCTATTTACACTTTTACTTCTAGCTTAATATTTTTAACTGCCTTTATATTTGGCCAATAATTAATATTTATTGCACATTTTTTAATACTGGCAATATACTTACTTATTCTATATAATAATAGTATATACACTTTTTTCATTATATATTATATGACATAAACATATATTTTCTCCCGTACAAGTACATATTTTCAACTGGCATTACAATTAAATGACATTCACTTTTTATGTATGTACTTTTTTAAAAGTATATTAATATATGTAGTCCATATCAATATACGTCATTAAGTATAATGGATAATGAATTTAGGTCCAATGATATATGTAATAATAAATGACTAATCCAATGTTGAATAATGAAATAACATCAGTTATTTATAAAGAACCTGTAAAAAAGGAACTCATTAACATGAACTGAAATCATATCTGCAATCAGCAGGCTCAGGAAATCGATTTGGAAACTTATCATCACATACAATCTGCCAAAATGAGGATGGGAGAGCCCTTTATAAAGGTTCCATATTCTCCAAAATGGGGCTAGATACACCCTCTAATAGAGCTGCAATTGAAGCAGAGAAAAGCTTTCATTCCTCTGAGCCTTGATGACCCTTTACCTACCACCATCATCATCATCATTTAATGAAAATGATAACCCTCCCTACCCTTGATTATATATCGTAAAATATATCTTCTCCATCTCTACGATCCAAAATACAAAAACCCGATCGGGAGGTAAAGCATAAAATTCCTCCGCCGTAGCGAATCTTGGTGCTCAGGGACGTTCCCTAAAGCATGTATCAATTTTATAAAATATTATGTTATTTATCAACGTCCATATAATGCAACTACTGACGGGTTATCTACATACATTTTGTAAACGCTGTTAAATAAATTAAACATTTCTGTGAGAAACACGGTAATTAATCATTTACAATAGTAAAAATATGGAACCGATCGTGTGTGGGGCTTGTAAGAAAGTTAAACAAAAAATCTGTAAAACAATTCAGGATCAAAATAATTTCCATCACTTAGCTTATTTCTATAGTTGAAGACTATTATAAAATAATATTAACTTGGTTCTATATCTAAATTAATTTTCGAATAACTGTGTTCAGAAAATGTTTTATTTACTATTATTTTGCTTCTACCTGGAGGGTCATTAGCAGACAAAAAATAAATAAAATTAGTTATAGTTTTACTAAATTAAAACATAATGAAGCAACGAATGCAACATACTTAACGAATTGAGACAACAACTATACGGAATATGAGCAATCATTAAAAACAAAAAAATGAAGCATTTTTACAAAAATATTGGCAGCGGAGGTAAAAAACCTCCTACACAGATCTTGCTTAGAGATATCAATTTAATTTTTAAAATGATAAAATTCTAATAGAAGCAAGTGAAAGAAATAAACAACAATACAAATTAGGGAAAACAATGTTAATGCAGAAATAAAAAGTCTAAATAAGCAATTTGTAATATTAAATACTAGAAATAATGTCCTTTTTATCAGGATATAGCTTTTACAACATGAACTAAATGGTCATCGCTCTCATGACTAGAGTTCTTTACTTCCATAAAAACTCCGACACTTGGTGCATTCTATATGATTTGCATCTGTATTTTAGTTTACGCTCGGAAGAGGTAAAAATTGGTATTTAAACTACTTGTTGGAATAACTATTTTGACTATCTATTGGTTATTCTATCTAAATTGTTCTTCACTCACTTCTTCCATAATTAAGTCTACAGTTGATGCATTATAGCACAAATAATCTTTAAATATCATAGTTAACTAACAAAATAACGCTAGATATTCCAAGCCTTAAATAGCCGTTCATCTCTTCGAAGAACAAACTTTTTACATTGAAACTTTTCGATCCTAACAGAGCGAGCTCTACTTATTACTCTAACCAGACTTTATTAAATAAACGATTTCAGGAAGGAGTCCAACTCTAACACCAGTAGATATAACTTGGGGTGTAACTCAGCTTAAATTATATAACCAGTGGAAAGTACATTTCAGAGTTGAGACTGGGATCCGACTCTATGAATAATGAATTCGTGACCTTAGGTTAAAACCCGAATCAATGACTCAAATCGTCCTCCGCACCCGACTCACCGCTCGAGTCCTGAATTTTTGTTAGATCTAAATCTGGAATACTGCAAATAAAAATATTACCTATTCACTAATCCGTTTCTAAATAAAGACAAGCAACTTGTGGATTGAAGGAGCCTTAATCAATGAGTCTAGGGGACTTATTTATAAATCCGGTATTGATAGTAGTAGGCAGTGAAAGTTATAATTATAGCCTGAACTGAAATAGTTAAAATCAATAGACCAATGAACGTGTTCCAGTGCATACAAAAACAATTTTTACTGAAATTAATAACATTTTTATAAGAGAATTTAAAAAAAAAGTCCGTCACGCAGGGGCTGCGTAAACTAAGCAGATTTCCCACATGAAGTTTTACAATAGAGAAATTTCACGAGAGCCGAGCAGTTAAGGAAACGGCCGAACTAGCTTTTGGCTGGAAAGTCACTCGTCCGTTAGCCGCCCAGATTTAATAAAAATGCAAATATCTCGGTTAATATTCAAGATAGAGAATAAATGTATATGACAATATTTATAGTAAATTTAATTTGCAACAATATCGATTCTGTACAATTTTTCGATCCGACGTATAGTAACGGATATATTTCGAATTTTCGAAAATCCTCCCCTCTAAACCCCCCCTCCCACTGGTCCGATTTCAGCCGTTAACGAACTTAATCTTTCTTTTTACATAAAACGACTAAAAATCGAGTTTGGTAACGATCAAACAAAAATTGCGACCGCTAGAGCGGTAACATACATATATATATATATATATATATATATATATATATATATATATACAGTTTTGAACGGACCTCATTTTCGTCATCTCTTGGGTAGGATCGATGGACATTTGAAGAAAAATTTCGAAAATCGCGTCGTGAGTACAACCTCAATAGCTGATTCCCCCTAAGGGAAATCTGCTAAAACCATTTGCATTGAATTGACAGCGTTACGATTCCTAATTTATTTGATAATAATATTTTTAAGTGAAAATTATTAAGTTATCCTTTGGTTCTGAAACGGCGTAGAGCAAAGTATCAAATATACATTCACCTTTTTTAACTGATTGACTGAAGGTGAAATGTCGGTAGGTCAATAGATGAAAAGAAAGTGAAATTTATTACACTTATTTATTTTTCCCTCTTCATGTTTTTTGTAGTCTATGACGCCTCTTCAGGAGTAGTACACTTATTATAAAGAGATTCGACCTTACCACCGAGGCGTCAGGCCAAGACTGCGGTCACGTGTTTTCTATGTATTGACCTTCGCTATGTCACCTTCGACGAAGATTGAATTGAGATAACATTCCACAGAGGTTTCACACCTCTTTCCCTTGTTCGTAGATGCCTGTATATACGATAGTAGCTTCCGACGTAACCGAGTGGTTGAAACTAAGCGTACTTGCGAACTAGAAAAAGCTTGTTAACTACTAATTTATAGAAAAATAATTTAAACTTAACTTTATTTTATACTGCTGTATTTCTTCACATGCGACCTATTGTTAGGATACGGACGATTACTTAGCTATAATTCGGGTTACAATTGGTAGACAAGTATTTCTTTGTCTGAATGTAAGATGTAAATTTTATTTTTAATTTCAAGTGTAAATATATTATAGCACAGTATTCTGCTCTAACAAGAGTTGCTTACCAGAGCTGATATTTTTACTGATAAACTTTGTTGCTCATTAATTAATCTTCATTACAGTAGTTTTGGTAAATAAATAAATCTCTAATATTAACTCATTATTGTACAAATTAGTAGAAAAATAATGAAGTGAGTGTTGTAATTTTAACTCTCATAAAATTGAGAGCTTTGAAGAGCTGTCCTAAAATAGTCCTATTAGTAAGCAAATTCAAATCAACTCATGCATTATTTCTTGGTACGCAGGTCAATAAGCTAATCTCTGGCTAATCTTAAATGAAAGATAATCCAACGGCGACTCAGTCTGATGAAATGCTCAAAGGTACATCGATCAAAAATCATCAATATATACGAGTGTGACCCAATGGAAAAAGGACCCAAAGTGACTGCGTCGAATAAAATGAATAAAATATTTATCGTAATGTGGCTTTTTATTACAATCTATTCATATATAACAGTCTTCATTAGCATTATTCCTATACGGAAGTAGGATCTGGGAGATTTTTTTATACTATTATTTTCATTATCTTAGCATCCCCATTATTACGATTCTCTTCGTGTAGTAAACGAAAGCATATGTTTGTGGTACTTGCAAATTAATCCACATTTATCACTAATGAAAACAATTTGACTTGCTAATATTTAACAAGAATTTGAAAACTACAGTTTTTTGGAACAGTTAGTGCCAATTTCCAAAGTTTTGTACCAATAATGAATGTCATTAAAAACCTTTTTTTTTTAAACAATTTATTTTAGGTTTAGGTAACATTGAATTAAATGTATACCAAATAAATATTTAATCTAGTGTGGAACGATATAAGTTGAAAATTGATAGTTGAAAAAATATGACCATTTAACAAATGAAACAGTCTAATATTTTTAATGTTAATTGTTATAAATGATATTTAGTATTTGACTATATACTAAATTTGAGTGAATCATTTTTTTTAGTAATAATAATTTATCTACTTCACCTTCCAGTACCTTGAATTTTAATTATTTGAGTTTTAGGATTAGGAGAAACACCAAGCTAATGATTGCTAGCGAAATTCTGGACGTAAAGGGATCAATTGATCAGAACAAATAAAAAGGCCATGTTGTCTACTAGTGCTTTGGGGACTCCCGGGGTCACCCGGCGATTTCGGCCCAGGCTGCACTTCTCTAATCAGCAGGCACTGACGATGGAGCGTTGAGACTCTGAAAGTGCACTTTGCATAAATGAAAACACTAGTTGAGGACAAGGACTTTTTATTGATCCTGACCGAGCTAATGGATTTATAATTAGACTTGTTATTACGTCGAGTCCTTAGATGCTGCCGAAAACAATGTTGCACGGTAAACCTAATTGAGGAAGGAGTAGAGGCAGGCCAAGGCCAAGGTGGGTAGATACCCAGCTGCTGTCCAGACTGAATGGTCAAAAGTGATCTCGAGCACCTTCAAGAGAGACCTCATAGAATGTTACTCAGTTATTTGACAAGGAATTGGACGAATATAATAGCTACGCCACGAATCATCTATGCTGCAGTGATCAATAACGAAGTAATGCCTGACTTGAATTAATGTCTATTAGAAAAAAAACGTGTATTTACAAAATATAATACATTAAAAAGTATCAGTATCTTCCTACGATTCATGCTACCTCTGAATACATAATACTGGAATCCCAATGAAGTTTTCCCAGATGTGGGGGAGTTTATGGTGTGATTCTTAGGATAGACTTAAAGAGAACTTATAAAAGTGCATTGACATAAATCGGATTGAGCTCCCCCTAGTGGGAAAACATTCAGTGTTCACCGTACAATGTACTGGGTACAGAGGGCGTCGTTAAAGGCGGCAGCTAACAGAGAAGTTGTAGCAGTTCGGCGTGCTCCAGGGCTTAAGGTGTTTTTATGTTTATACAAAGCGTCATCCCTTCTCGTTACCCCTCGACTGGGCCCTTATAAATAAGGATTAAACCTTCCCTCTCTCCCGCTGCTTCCCTCTTTATTCCCAAGTGCAACTTTCTGAGACTTCGCCCCAAAACTTATTGGAGTCGGGGGAGCCAGAGGACTCTTATCCCTGTGGATTTGGGAACACAGTAGCATTCATTCCATATCAGAACCTATAACCTCTACTGATCACAAGCATTGATTCGTTGAAAACCACAACCAAATGATAGTGTCTTGCTCAAGTTATTTCCATGTTACACACATCATCACTCTGAATGATGTCCAAACTCAATATGATATGGTACCTATAATTTGTTGTTGAAAGTCCAAACGAACTCCAAAGAGCTCTTTGAAACGAGATAAACAGCATTTAATCTGTTTGAATACACTGAATGAAATTACGCCAAATATGATATAGAGTAAGGACGAAATGAAGATAATACCGAAAGAGGTACTAAATATACTTACAAATCGATCCTCTTGAGGATACAAAAATACTGAATATGCTTACAGTTACTTTAATTCAACCTTCTTCTTTTTTTTTAAAATGAAATTCATAAAGTTTCCTTTGATTTATAGGCTAAAGATATAAAGTATGAAAATTCTCAATCAGAACGATTTCCAGGTCATTTCCTTTTACTTTCCAATGCTTTTTCGATTAATTTTTTCCTACGGTATATTAAACTTCGAATTAAATGCTTCGACTTGAACTTACTATAAAAAGATCATTAATGTAACATACATCTGTCCTATTTTTACTGATGCTCATTTAATTATGTTTCCGGGGCTGGTGCATTGACACTCGATCAGTTTTGTATAAGATGTGCATCTTTCTTTGGTTTTTGGTACCACGATTACAACAGGAATTTAGATTTAGCGAAATACCTCTTTAACTTTTTGTTTTTGACAGCAACAAACAAACCCTTTAACATAAGCGTCGTCCGACAATTTTATTTCTTAGAAGAAATAATCATGCATTATCAAAAACCTTTAAATCATTGAGAATCTGTCATTTCATTGTTCAGAAAATATTTCTCTCCTTCCTGATATTAGAAGTGATCTCAGTATTTTTGCTTGGACTTGAACCAAGCATTACTATGGACATAACATTACTTAAACTCCCTTAAAAAAGAAGAAAATTAATATGTAGTCTCAGATTGTTAAAATTTTAAATATAATAAACAATCAATATACATATCACGCCAAGCTTACACTTCAATCCCTGTTTTTCCCTTAAGGAAAATCAGCTAATGAGGCCGTACTCATGACGCGATTTTCGAAAAAGTTCTTCAAATGTCCACCAATCCTACTTAGGAGATGACTAAAGTCGATATTTAATCGTTTTATGCAAAAGAAAGATCAAGTTCGTTGTTGGCTGAAATCGGACCAGTGGGAGGGGTCGAATTTCGAAAATTCAAAATATCTCCGTTATTATTAGTCGGATCAAAATATTGTGCAGAAACCATCTTATTGCAAATGTAATGTTCAAGAAATTTTATTATGTACGTTTTTTCACTATCTTGATTATTAGCAGAGATATTTCTTTTTTTTTTTTTAGTTTTTGGCCTCCAGAAAACTCCCACACTTACTCATATAATATCAAAAATACGGCTATATTATGAAGCACATTATTTTCAAGCCTAAATACCAAATATAGTTCTCATTGGACTTTGAAATTTGGAGATAATTGTAAATCGTATCGCACGTTGTAAATCTGCTTAGTTAACGCAGCCCCTGCGTGACTGACTTTTTTATTAAGGGGGTGGAGGCAGATAATAGAATGAGGGATGATCTCAAATGAGTAGCATTGTAACGGTCATTTATTTATTAAAGAAAATCTGTTTCCTCATAAACGAACCGTGCCTTTTGTTTTCCATGAACGCGAAATAGACATAGTAAAAAGCCTGGGTTATGAAACATTTCTATGGGTCTTTCGTATGAAACAAAGAATTAGCCGAATCGGTTTATACGGGCGAGTACTTTCAATAAGCTCCTACAAATGTTTTTAGCTTCGAAGCGCCTCTTCAGGAGATTTGTATTTAAGCTTGAACCTTGAACCAAAGAGCTTTCCGAAACAGAAATCAACCATAGGCATTCCGGTTTTCCTCTTCAATCCAATTGGATTTTGTTGATCAGCATTTTGAGTAGAATCTGTTCTAAAAGTTGTTATTTAAAGCAACAAAAATAGTGAGGAAATGTTTAGACCAATGGTATATTTCTATAAAATTTCAATCGTCTGTACCGCTGCTACCTTCATATCATTAAACTCCCTCCTAATTAATGGAGGAATTTATTTGAAAAATATAGATAGCAAATGAAAACAGCATTCAAAATATGAATGTTTCTTATATCATAGAGATGGTTGCTAAGTCTCCTTCGCTGCGAATTGATTCCAAGCCGAGTCCTAAGCATGGATTATTAGCATTATCAATGGTATTTTGAGAGGATTAATTCCTCAATCCAGTAGCACTATTAGCTATACTAATGAATCAATAGATTAGTTAAGCAAATCATGGGCTGCCTCATGGTGTGCAGTATATAAAAGAAATTCAATTATATCTGTAATCAGCGACAAATATTAATTAATTAAATTCATTTTTTATAATGACTTCTCATATTAAGCTATTCGTTAGCGCGTTTTAATGGCTGTTTTTATGATTTTCATGATGTACAATCACCATTTTCAGAAATTAGAAGTGCTAGTAGAGTAGCGAAGATTTTTCCGCCATATTGATTTGCACCATGTACCGAAAATATGTACATGTTTACTTAAACGCGAGCACAACGTGAATTACCTTCTTGAATAATATTAAAAACAAGTACGTTTAGGTTTGTAAAATCAGACATGAGAACTTTTAATCTCTCAAAATGTAGAGTAATGTATTGACTAGTACATCTATCTCTAAATAAGAAATCGTTTCTTAGTCTAGAACTATTGAACCGGAACATCGTTATTTTGATCCGATAATTATGGTTGCTTGTACATGATTTGAGAGAAAGGGTCACCTACGATATATTTTTTTTTGTTTATTTAATTAGTTGGATAACATTTGAAAGGTCCGTTGTGAAAGTCTTCATGAATAAATAAGAGAAAATACACTCTTAAACTTATTTACTTAAGTTCAAAAAAAAAAAAAAGAAAAAAGAAAAGGATTTACTTTAGCTATAAAAACGTGAATTTAGAATACTTCACAAAATCTTCTTTTGACGATGTTTTTGTAGGTGCATCTGTTACAAAGGAATGAAAGTAAAAACTTTACATATGGCTCTTTTCGTGAGGAAGAAGATAAAGTAACCCCTGCGATTGTAAGAAAAATCTGAAATCACCTTTAAATTCGAACAATTTAATCACGGATGAATGCATTTAATTCATAGAGTGGCTCCTAAGACCCATATTGATTCATATTATAAAAAGTTCAATGATGTTTTTCCGTGAGTTAAGGCGTTGGTCTTAATCTCGCATGGTAGACCTAGATTGGAGGGTTTGATTCCCGCCCTGGCCAGTAGAAATTTATTTAGTGACGGGCTCATTAAATGAACTCCTTAGGCCCACCTTGGCCTGAAAAGGGTGGTAACCTGTAGATAACCCGTCCGAATTAGCCATAGTAGCATAAAGTGGACGTAAATAATAATCATAAACAATAAATGTTTCATTTTAGGAAAATATTTATATTATATAAGGAATTCAATTTTTTTCACCCTTTAGCCAGAAAGCTATCAACCGTCGAGTAGAATGTACTTGGTTGTTTAATGATTTCCATTTTATTTGGAATACCTTTTATTGACCCCTTTGATTCCGAAAAGGAGAATTAGTTAATTGAAAGATTGAAGGTTTCTTGCCCAGCTGTTTAAGATTGAGGGAGACTTGTTGCTAGGAATTATGAATGAAGCTAGGTTATAATCAGTAGTGAAGCTGCTCTCTTCACACTCTTGATTTGACGTTGGAGATACAAGTAACAGGTACATATGTATAAACACTACTATTATATATTACGAAATTAAAAGTTATTATTTAATTAAGCTTTTAGTAACTCTAAAAACTTGCATTTACTGTCATTATCTATAAGAACCTTCTTCGCGGTGTATTTGACAACTCATCGCTTTTTCGATTTATTTCTAGGCGCAGGGATTCTTTCTTAGAAGAACCGTTGCTGAAGAGGAGGGGGGGGCACAAAAATTGAACATGGCTAAAGAATTTCCAAACAATTTTGTAGTTAAGGGATGAGGGATGAGGAGAGGGACCACAAGAGAGAGGGACCTGGAGACAAGAAAGGTAAAGTTAGAATACTTTGAGGGCAAAATGGGAAAAAGGAAGGCTCCATATTAAATCCTAAGGCAAGAGTTTTCTTCTCAACAATCCCCCCCCCCTCATCCAAGGGGGAGAAAAATATTAAGTAGCTAAACTTTTCTCGGCCAGGTTAAGAAGCTCTTTCGCTCCTCTGCTCTCTTGTATTGTTCCACCCCCTGAAGAAGAAATTAAAGTATTCCGAAACTTGCCATGAATCGTTGGCGAAAGTTTCCTGAAATCCTGGGATAATCCTTTTGAATCAGTCTAAATAATTAAGCACTTTTTAATCGATCTTTTAATGCTTCTTTGTTTTGAATTTTCCTCGTTTCTTTCATCTTGGTTTAGTGGAATTTATAATACAAAAGTGGTTCACTTATAATTTTTAATTTAGACTCTATCATGAAAACAATAAGGAAACAATGTTTGAATGAATAATTAAATTAAATAAAGTAAACTAGTTGGAAATGTTTTTCCAAGTTTGCTGCGTTTTAGCAGATTTCCTTTAAGGGAAATCAGCTATTGAGGTTGTACTCATGACGCGATTTTCGAAAAATTTCTTCAAATGTCCATCGATCCTACGCAGGAGATGACGAAAATGAGGTCCGTTCAAAATTATATCTATATATCTATATCTATCTATATATATATATATATATATATATATATATATATATATATATATATATATTTGTCTGTTAACGCTCTAGCGGTCGCAATTTTTGTTTGATCGTTAAGAAACTCGATATTTAACCGCTTTATGTAAAAAGACAGATCAAGTTCGTTCTTAGCTAAAATCGGACTTGAGGGAGGGGGGGGGGTTTAGAAGGGGGGATTTTTGAAAATTCAAAATATCTCCGTTATTATGCATCGGATCGAAAAATTGTATAGAACCAATCTTATTGCAAATTAAATTTACTATAAATACTGTCACATACATTTATTCTCTATCTTGAATATTAACCGAGATATTTGCATTTTTATGAAGTCTATGGTCGGGTATATTTCGGATTAGGTCGGCCATTTCCGTCGGCTCAGTTAGGAGGCTTCTTCTAACCTTACCTGTCGTTCCTATCCTTACCTTACCTTTGTTAATTTGTGAGATTAATGCAAATACTTTCTGTTCATCCGCCCCTCCCCCTTCTTTAGTTCTTGGACTACTAAATTTTGAGTTATTAAAATATAAATTATTATTTCAATTCAGAAGCCGTTTCAGTTGGGAATTTATTTTATTTAACTGAAAGATTTCTCATTACCGTTTGTATTGTGTCATTAAATTCTCAAGGTGGTATTGTGTTACCAGTATGCAGATTTCTGTATTGTAAAACTTCACATGGGAAATCTGCTTAGTTTAAGCAGCCCCTGCGTGACGGAATTTTTTTTTATTTATTGAAATCCCATATGCATGGGCTATAATCATTAGGCAGAATAATAAATTGCTTTAAAATAGTCACAAATCTAAAATTTTAATTTTTTTTCTATTTCTAAATTATCTCGAAAAATTCTATTACTTAGATAGATAGATTAATTTAACTGATAAAGGTTAAATTTCAATGATATTCAATTAAATTTGAATGAGATATTGCCTATGGTTTATAGTGTGAGTAATGTGCATATTTTGTTAGAAAATTCAGAGAAAAATAAATAATAAAAATTAAATGTGTTAAAGCAACCTTGAATTTATTTATTAATTTCGTATTGACTTTAAATTCTATTGGTGGCATGTGCGGTATGAGTGCACAATGAAACAAATCATTTTTATCATTTAAAAATGATAGAGCCCTCTATACATGAAGTCTACTCTATACATTTATGAACTCTTTTCTAGAAAATAAAGTAGCGATTATATTCGCTTTTATGGTGTAAAACATTCGGTAAACTAAGTAGGAATAAAAAATTGGGAGTACTAATTAATTACTCCATAGTATGGAATTCGATCACGGTTTGATTGCGTCATTGTTCGCAAGCAAATTTAATTGAACTTTAAGTTAATTGGTGATAAGTCATTATGAATGTAGAACAGCAGTCTGGTCCATCTAGCTGCCTTTAATAAGACGTACAATGATAATTGGTGGTATTGCTGAATATTAATATATAATTATCCGGGTGAGTACTAATGGCTTTTATTGGAATAATAACTAAGATAGAAGCCCGGATGCCGTCATGTGCCCAAGTGGGGGAACATTGATTGTGGTTTTAACTTAAGGTCAGAAATTAATTATTCACTATCCAGTTCTCCAGTTACTCTCTAATTTAACTCATTAGAATTATACCGGAATCTCCCCCAAACTCTCTCTCTCTCTCTCTCTCTCTCTCTCTCTCTCTCTCTCTCTCTCTCTCTCTCTCTCTCTCTCTCACTCTCTCTCTCTCTCTCGCTCACTTTCTCCTTCCACTCAAGTTTGTGCTTGTGAAAGCAAATAAACCTCAACTCCAATTATCTTTGGAGAAATGACGTATTAAAAGATAGTTTGGGCACATGTGGCAATTAAACAACAATCTTAGCAAGTAGAAAAAAGTCCGTCACGCAGGGGCTGCGTAAACTAAGCAGATTTCCCATGTGAAGTTTAGCAATAGAGAAATCTGCACACTGGTAACACAACACTACCATTAGTAAATACAAACGGTAATGAGAAATCTTTCTGTAAATTTTAATAAATTCCCAACTGGAACGGCTTCTGAATTGTAAGAATAATTTATATTTTAATAACTCAAATTTTAGTAGTCCAAGAACTAAAGAAGGGGGGGGGCGGATGAACAGAACGTATTTGCATAAATCTCACCAAGTAACGAAGGTAAAGTAAGGTTAGAAGAAGCTTCCACCAGAGCCGAACAGTTACGAAAACGGCCGAACTAATCCGAACGATACCCGACCATGTGTCCCACAGACTTCATAAAAATGCAAATATCTCGGTTAATATTCAAGATAGAGAATAAATGTATATAACAATATTTATAGTAAATCTGATTTTCCAATAAGATTGGTTCTACACAAATTTTCGATCCGATGCATAATAACGGAGATATTTCGAATTTGCGAAAACCCCCCTCTAACCCCCCCCCCTTCCTCTGGTCCGATTTCAGCCATTAATGAACTTGATTTGTCTTTTTACATAAAACGGTTAAATTCCAAATTTAGTAAAGATCAAAAAAAAAAATTGCGACCGCTAGCGTTAACAGACAAATATATATATATATATATATATATATATATATATATATATATAATTTTGAACGGCCCCCTTTTTCGTCATCTCTTGGGTAGGATCGATAGACATTTGAAGAAATTTTTCGAAAATCGCGTCATGAGTACGACCTCAATAGCTGATTTCCCTGAAGGGAAATCTGCTAAAATTAATTATCAACAATAAAATGACTGCAGGTTACTAAAGTCTTCGGAGGACATCGGTGTCTGCTGGTTTCATTCCATTATTCTACACATTTCTTAGTTTTATTAATAACAGTTAATGAAAGGATTTTCAAAAAGTTTCAAAAGTTGAAAGAAATTTATCTTTTAGACTAAAATTAGGTTCTATTATTCATTTATATTATAATACATATATCCTATATTAGGCGAGAGTTCGATTCCCGCCTGGACAATAGGAATTTATTTAGTGACGGAATTCATTAAGTAAAATCCCTAGTCTCACCCTGGCTAGAAAAGGGTCGTATCCTGTAGAGAACACATCCCTTACTTGCAAAAAGTGGACGTCAATAAATAATTTAATTTTTTATTATTTATTTATTGTTAGTAGCTCTGATGATGGAATTAAAATAGCTTAAATCACTAAGTACCTGAAAATGTGTTCTTCTTGATGTGACCAGATTTTTCACCCTCACCACTTGCTGAAATAACAATGAAATAAATCCTTTTTAATTTTAGCAGATTAAGGGAAATCAGTTATTGAAGTCGTACTCATGACGCGATGTTCTGAAATGTCCATCAATCTAACCCATGAGATGACGAAAATGAGCTCCCCTTAAAACTATATATATATATATATATATATATATATATATATATATATATATATATATATACCCACACAATCTTTTAACGCTCTAGCGGTCGCAATTTTAATTTGATTAACTCGATATTTATATTATGTAAAACTAAACATCAAGTTCGTTAACAGCTGAAATCTGACCAGTGGGAAGGGGGAGGGTAAGAGGAGAATTTTGAAAAATCTTAATATCCCTGTTATTATGATTCCGATTATTGTATAGGTCAAATCTAATTCGAAATGTAATGTTCTATGAATGTTGTTATGTACGTGTTCTACTATGTTGATTATTAACGGAGATATATATACTCCCACTCATATCATATTGTTACGTTTTATTACCAAAACCAGTAATAAACGTCGTTAATAAGAGTTCTTTTGGATTGCAAAATTAAACACTCACAAGTTTTACAGTTTTTATCACTGCACAATTTATTTCAAATACACTTAGTAATTATTCTTAATTACTACTTACAGTATACACTGATAGCGTCACTGTTCATCAGATTACACAGTCCAATAATTCACTCACGGCCTCCGAAGTACACCAAAAGACGGCACTGCACTGTCTTAAACACGGCACTGAACTGTTACTTACACTCACCGCACAACACTGTTCTTCGTATAAAAACACTTTACCGCACTGCACTAAGTCGCACTGTAGCACGGAGCGCATATATGAGCACTTAGTAAGACAACTGATTCGGTCGCGACTGGCCGGTTCTTTATATAGGTCGTCGGCATACATCAAAGGGGAATTGGCTGGAGCCTTCGAGGTCTGGACTGGACGGGTCTAGTAGGAGCTCGACCCTCTGTCGGCTTCTTTTGATCTACCTCGCACTTCCCAAATACGCAACTCTCTGAAGGATTATTCATGTATTTAATTTTCGCAACAACATGAAAAACAAGCTGTTATATTATGGAGCACTTTATTTAAAGCTTAAAAACCAAATATATTTCTCTTTGAACATTTACTTTTTGAGATAAATACAAATACGTGACGCACATGGGAAATCTGCTTAGATTACGACGTACTTTTTCTCCCCCCCTCCCTTTCTCTCGCTGTCTCCCCCCCCCTTACACTCACTTACATTTTCCATTATATATATATATATATATATATATATATATATATATATATATATATAATAATGGACTCACGTTAGGACCGATGGAAGAAAAGAGGAAATAAGTTGTACAAGGCGAGAGAGAGGAAGGTAAGAGGAGACTTTTCTCACTGAGCTGGACTCGTTACCCCTATCCCCTTCCTGTTACCTTGCCTCGTTTACTCTCCAACACCCTCTCAACCTAGCCCTCACACCCGAATACTATTTCTAGAATTCTCTCTAGACACAGGCTAACATAATCACCCCTTAATACTAACCTATATATGTCACGATTGGATGTTTTACAAGAATTATTATTATTTATTTATTCAGAAGTACCCTTCTGAACAAATAAATAATAACTGGACTTTAAAAGAAAAATATGGAAAATGAACTACTAAATAAACGCAACAAATAAACATATAAAAAAATTCCGTCAGGCGCATATATATATATATATATATATATATATATATATATATATATATATATTTGTGTGTGTGTGTGTTTTACGTTCTAACGGTCGCAATTTTTGTTTAATCATTACCAAACTAAATATTTAACTAGTTCATGTAAAAAGAAAGATCTAGTTAAGAAGGGGGGATTGTCGAAAATTCGAAATATCTCCGTTAAAATACGTCGGATCTAAAACTTGTATAAAACCAATTTTATTGAAAAATAAATGTGCTATAAATAATGTTATATAGGTTTATTCTCTATCTTTAATATTAACCGAGATATTTTTCAGTTTTTAGCTTTCAGCAAACCCCCACTTATACTCATGTTACATAAAAAATACCTCTGTTATGTAATAAACCACATTATTCGAAGCTTAAATGCCATAAATTGTTTTCAAGAGACCTTTATTATACGAGATAAATGCAAATATGTTATCGTGACCCCCCGCCCCTTTCTTAAGTTCTTGGACTACTAAAATTTGATTGATTGAGATAAAAATTATTCTGATCCATTATAAAGTGCAGTACTAGATATAGTAAATAGTTTTCAATAAAATTAATAAGTTATATTCTGACATATTTCCGTAATTGTTTTTCTTTCCTGTGAGAAGTTGGCGCACCTGTTTCAGGTGCTTCCCGTCTGGAGGTTTCTTATTATCGTTTGGATTTATTCATTTGATGTAAACGGTGCTCTTATGTTACCATTATATTGATTTATCTATTGCTAAACATCATGAGGGAAATCTGCTTAGTTTACGCAGCCCCTGCATGACGGACTTTTTCTTATTATCGTTTGTATTTATTTACTTAATATTGACGGTGCTGTTGTGTTACCAGTATTTAGGCTTCTATCTATTGTTAAACGTCACAAGAGAAATATGTTTAGTATGCGCAGCCCGGACTTTTTAGTGACGGGCTTTTTTCATTTAAACTAAATTTAAAAAAATAATTTGTCAATATCTAAAATTATAGGGCTGATTCATGGGTTAGTATTTGCTCCTTTTTTTTTTTTTTTTTGATTTTCTAAACAGTCTAATTACAAATAGAAACGCCATGTGCAATTTTATTTTGATCTAAAACACTAATTATTTGAAATTTGTTACGGCTAAAAGGTATTGTTAATTAAAAAATATATATATTATAAAAACATCTGGCAGAAAAACCGTAATTATTGATTTACCTTTATGATGTAAATAACTAATTATACTTAATTTAATTATATGAGGGCATAATACTAATTTTGCAGTAGTCCATATAAAATTCAGCAGTTCCATAAAACTTTCTTCATCATAAATAAATTAATTCTGTATATAATATGTAAATTAGCTTGGAATTCTATATGAGTTGCTTTTGCATTAGTTACAATTAGTTGAACCGACTTTTCAATATGTGTCAGTTGTTTGTGTAGCATCATTAATACATATTGGATTAGCAAATGATAAATAGTTCTACGAGGCTAAAATTAGTAATAGTTTTATAATGTTCATGTAAGAAGAATCCTGTATATCTTATAAACACATTACTAGAGCCTAAAAATCAAAGAAAGGTTAACGATTGTAATACGCATTTAAGGTTGGAACTTCTCAATTAATACAATCTTCTTGATTAGAACAATTTATTAAATAAATTAAACTTATTTGTTTAAATCAAACTGTAGCTGGAAAGTGTTGGATACGGATCAGGACTGTAGTAAAATGACTTAACTCTTCATACTTTTGGTGGAGAACTTTCCACGCAGCCCCATCTTCAGCGAACCTTTTGAGACCGGAGTATCCTTTTAGCAGATTCCCCTTCAGCTGTTGAGGTCGTACTCATGACGCGATTTTTGAAAAAATTCTTCAAATGTCTATCGATCCAACACAGGAAATGACGAAAATGAGGTCCGTTCAAAACTGTGAATATATATTTGTCAGTTATCGTTAGATATTTTTATTTGATGGTTACCAAACTCGATATTTACACATTTTACGTAAAACTAAAGATCAAGTCATTAACGACTGAAATCCGACTAGTGTGAGGGGGGAATTTCAAAAAAATCTAAACATTTCCGTTATAATAAGTCGGATCGAAAAATGTTATAAAATCAATCTTAGTGCAAATTGAATGATATATTTGGATTGTTCTATACATATTTTCCGTATCATGAATATTAACCGAGATATTTGGATTTTATAGTTTTCGGCTTTCAGTAAACCCCCACTCCTACTCATGTCATATTAATAATAAGCTGTTATATCATGAAACACTCCATTCAAAGGTTATATATCAAATATTGATTTGATTGAACTTTTACATTGTGGGATATTTGCAAATTAGTTCTTTTGCTCCCTCCCTCATCTTTATTCGTTCTTGGATTACTAAAATTTGAGTGAAGAGATAAAAATTATTCCGATTCATTATAAATTACAGGACTAGCAATAGTAAATAGTCTTCTATAAAATTGCTGTGTTGTATTCAGACATATTTCTGTAATTGTTTTTCTTTCCACTCTAGAATATTTCTATCTAATGAGTTCCAATGTACAGATTATTAACTTGTAAATTGACGGAAAGATTCCTCATTACCGTTAGTATTAATTCACCTAAGATTAACGTTACCAGTATGTAGATTTATCTATTGTAAATCTAGGCGTGGGAAATCTGCTTAGTTTACACTGCCCCTGCGCGATGGCCTTTTTTTGGGGGGGTTTTTTGAGAAGTATGGGTTGAAATTAGGACCATGTTGTTCGTTATTCGCTTTATTTAGTATTATAACCGATTAACCATTCCGAATATAATTATATAAAGGTATGACTACCTCACTGAACCGTGATGCCCTCAGACGATTATAAATACTTACTTATTCCTTGTCCCTTCAGTCCTTGCGGGACCTATGGCTGCCATTCTATTAAGCCTATCAACCACAATTTCTCTTATTCGGGAGTCCTTCGACGAGTCTTTCAGGATAAAACAATTTATCACTTTTTTTCTTGTTAGCCTGTACTGTAACACCTCCCATAAGCACTACTCTCGGACAGATCCAATCCTTCTCATGGGCCAGGACAAAGGGCCCTCCAATTCTCCTGACAGTCCACGAAAACTGAGTGAAGAAAATAGATAGGAAATTTGAAATAAAAATCTATTTTTGTTCGAAATATATATATATATATATATATATATATATATATATATATATATATAATTTGTTTTCTATTATTAATGTTTTTCACCGCCAATGCCCTTTACTTTAGTGATCTCAGAATTGTTTCGCTGAGTTTAGCAGCACTACAACAACTTATTGGTTTAAATGAGGATGGATATACTATTATCACCAACATAGTTTCCGTTTCACGAAATTAAACTTAATTAATGAAAAGAGATCGGATTTCTTGTATCATCGAAGTCACATTAATGGGCTCTCCTAGAATGGAAGTTTTCACCATTAATGTCCTTTTCCAACCGTGTTAATAAGTGTTAATTAGTCCTATTGTAAATAATGTCCAAAGAAGCTGTAGCTACTGAGAAGATCTTTTTTTTAGCAGATTTCCCTTAAGGGAAATCAGCTATTGAGGTTGTACTCATGACGGAATTTTCGAAATTTTTCTTCAAATGTCCATCGATCCTACCTAGTAGATGACGAAAATGAGGTCCGTTCAAAACTGTATATATATATATATATATATTTGTCTGTTACCACTCTAGCGTCCGCAATTTTTGTTTGATCGTTGCCAAGCTCGATATTTAGTCGTTTTATGTAAAAAGAAAGATCATGTTCGTTAACGGCTGAAATCGGACCAATGGGAGGGGGGGGGTAGAGGGGAGGATTTTCGAAAATTCGAAATATCTCCGTTACTATACGTCGGATCGAAAAATTGTACATAATCAATCAAATTGCAAATTAAATTTACTATAAATATTGATATATATAATTATTCTCTATCTTGAATATTAACCGATATATTTGAATTTTTATTAAATCTGGGCGGCTAACGGACGAGTGACTTTCCCCCCAAAACTTAGTTCGGCCTTTTCCTTAACTTCTCGGCTCTCGTGTAATTTCGCTATTGTAAAACTTCACGTGGGAAATCTGCTTAGTTTACGAAGCCCCTGCGTGATGGACTTGTTCTATTATTTACAATGGTATTATATTTACTGGCAGAACAGACCCACTACTACAAATTCCATTTACTAATCCGTTTCACTAATTATATTACACTGTCTCATTACATTCTAAAACTGATAAAGATTATGTTGGATTTCCGAGTTCTTAATTGCTTTTCTTCATCTTAATGAAAAGGAAAAAAAAAAAAGTGTTGTTCGAATTGAGCTCGAGTATCCCATAGGCTAGCATTTTTGCCGGCGGTAAATGGGGGCAGGAGGACTCTGATCCTGAAAAGGCCTGCTAAGCTGTTCTCTCCTACTCTATTAATTAACAACCTAAATAGAACCGTCTGTCTTCCACTCTCCTCAACCACCCTACAAACCATTTTTTCTTTACCTATTCCTTTTTTTCTGATTAGATTCTTTCTCTGACCACGCTCATGAGATTTATTAAAATAATTAGGCTTAAAAGAAGAAACATTCGTCAGACAAGGGCTGCGTAAGCTAAGCAGGTTTTCCACGTGTTCTTAGGACACATCGGGCATCATCTCATCATATATATATATATATATATATATATAAAATATTGTACCCCCTGTATGTACATTGACTTTTTTCTTGGAAGTTCACGATAATTTTTCGTTTCACATGCCATAGACACGATATCTGCAATTTGTAGCTTTGGTGTCTGTTTATTCGTTAGTTTGTTTGCTACCTTTTCACGCATAAACGGCTGAACCGAATTTTATGAAATTCGGTACGTGTATTACTAATAACCCGCCTTAGACTTTAAGCTATATTAATATTCTCTGAGACGAACAGGAATGAGGGTTATAAAGGAGGCCTGAAACTATAAATAGCGATATTTGTTTTCGTATTGATTTTTCGGCAAATACGCATATAACAAATATTGTGCAAAGTAAAGCCTTGCCAACAAAATACCATCATTGTTCAGCTTCAATTGAATTCACGGGCGAGGCCGGGTAACTTGGCTAGTATATCATATAAGCAGGCAGACACTTATTAATGTATCCATTTTTGAGGTGCTGGATGATGAAGGAATTATTATCTCAGGTAAGAAAAAACGCCTCGTTCCTTCACTATTCTTTATTCGTTGTGACAGAGCGCTTTCAGAGCATACGCTCCATCATCAGTGCCCTCTTCACAATGATGTGACAGGAACCAAGGATTCCCTGTGACTCCTTCCTTGGTTCCTGTAACATCATTGTGAAGAGGGCACTGATGATGGAGCGTATGCTCTGAAAGAGCTCTGTCACAACGAATAAAGAATAGTGAAGGAACGAGGCGTTTTTTCTTACCTGAGACTTATTAATGTACTCTTCTTATTCTGGGACCAATATTATTTTTATATTCTTCAAATTTTATGGCAAGGGTCTGCAATACATTTTTTATTTTGGTCCAAACTTTATTTAAACTGCCCTACATGTTTCGTGGTTTATTTGCCACCTCTTCAGGGGCTACCTTTTTGAAAAAAAGATATAAAAAAATATTAATTTAGCACATCCCTTAATAATTCTTTTGCTACATATTGTATTAGTAGGTCCGTACATCAATGATATATTTATTAAATCCATTAAAAAGTACTACTAACAATTATGAAGTGCTCGTTTCCCTTTTACATTACGTTGCGACTGTCCGCACAGAGGAGGTAGATGGTACTAAGTCAATCTTGAACTCCATTATTTCCCGTCATAATTTAAAATCGATTAATTTAAGATACAATGTTAAAGAATATATGATTGAGATATTCGATTTCTGTTTTTTCTGTTAACTGCTCATTTTCTATTTTTATTATGTGAATGTTCTATTTTATTTTCCGTTTAGTATTATTTCTTTCTTCTTAAAGTTTGCACCGAAAAGAATGTTTTTTATTGGATACTCTTGTCATAAAATTTGAAGCTTTTTAATGTAGTATTTAGCAAAGAATTATCATTGGGTTATGTCAAATAAGTTTTGTTATTTTTTTAAACTTAATGTTATTATTTTTTGATAAAAGGGATAGTATGAGTGAAGTTTTCCCAGAAAAAAAATGTTTTTTATTGGTGATCCTTGACATGAAGCTATGAAGAACATTTAATTCTATGAAACCCGCGAAGGGGGAATGGCTAGAGTAGACCCGTGACTATGGAACATCCCAATAATCTTTGAAGGCAATACATGTTACAACTGAAGCAGGAAATATAAACGTATCGTCTAAGTTGTGAACTGAAATATATGTTTTTAAGGTTTATATGTTTATACTAATCCCGAATTGAAGAAAATTCAATTATGGACAGTTATGTGTACCGATCTAATAAGTAACATTTCAAGCTTCGTTAATTATTCATGGGCCGTTTAGTCCACGAATAGATGTTACTTGTATGAATACAGCACTGACTTAATAGAATTTGCAAGTGGGTTAGTAGACGTCAAAATATTCTGCAAACATCGCTCTGGACAGAGCGACGTGAGACTTCAGGGATAAATTGGTACTTTCAGATGTACAGAAGCATGTAATACGCATTTGCTATGCTTTAAACCACATCAAACGCCTAATATTAGCCTAGAGTAGATAGAATATACATAATCCATTAGAGATTGCCTCTTGCCAGAACAAATTTAGCGGAAGTACCTTAAAAATCTTCATTAATTAGCCTATTTAACTGAATAGCTTCAATATGTATTTTTTAATTTCTCGTACGAAGGTAAGGAAGAATATAATTGCGAAAAAGTTCAAATTTGAACGGAATTATCCATATTGGCATTCCCTGTACCCAATTTGACTTTTGTATACAGTATCACATAACTCAAAAACTGATAGCCCTTGAATGTTGAAATTTTATATTTATGATTAATAAAGTCGATAAAGGGGAGAAAGATGCTTTATAAGACGACGAAATTAAAAAAAAATCGATTTTCTCTGTAACTGTTAGAGAAACACAGATTGTTTAGGGAGCCTTCTGTGTTGATCTTGAAAACACCTGTAAATTGTGCTTTATGGCATATTTTCGATGCATTAGGTCGGAGATATCGTTAAGATGTTCAAATGAAATTATTTTAAATGAATTATAACAAAGCTTGTTGTGTATTTAATTTAGTAGGAGTGGTAGGAGGTCATCAGATTATTATTTGCATTGTTAATGTTAGATCTTTATAACAAACTAATAACATCTAGTCTTGACATTCTGTGTAATACGTCAGGACGGCCAGTTTCCTTATGACGTAAATAACTCTTTTAATGGTATATATTTTATAAGAGCTCTTCTTGAGGCCTTGAAAGGGAATGGTGGACAGGCATTGACTGTAGAAATCTAGTAGATTTTAAATTTTGATGTCATTGTTCTTAGAATGATCTGATAGAAAAAAAATACCCACCGAATTTAAACAGATAATAACACAAACCTTATTTCTTAAGAAGAAATGGCATGACTAATAAAATGTTATTATATTATAATTCATTACAACTAAAATTGGAGTTATGAATAGAATGTCTAAAGCTTGGCAAAGTGTATTCCAAACAAAGATTTAAATCGCATGGTTTAAATATTCTTTCCGCAATTTTATTTGCTAAAAATAATATGTCACACAGAATACTTTTTACAGTGGTGATTCTCACACTTTCTGCCTCTGTCTGTCTGTCTGTCTGTCTGTCTGTCTGTCTCTCTCTCTCTCTCTCTCTCTCTCTCTCTCTCTCTCTCTCTCTCTCTCTCTCTCTCTCTCTCTCTCTCTCTCTCTCTCTCTCTCTCTCTCTCTCTCTCTCTCTCTCTCTCTCTCTCTCTCTCTCTCTCTCTCTCTCTCTCTCTCTCTCTCTCTCTCTCTCTCTCTCTCTCTCTCTCTCTCTCTCTCTCTCTCTCTCTCTCTCTCTCTCTCTCTCTCTCTCTATATATATATATATATATATATATATATATATATATATATGTGTGTGTGTGTGTGTGTCTGAAAACTTTGCTTTAAGAATTCAATAGATGAGCTGCCATAAAAATATTTCTTGTCCTGTATTCCAAGCCGATGTTAACTTTCTAATGTTTGAAATGAGCACTAAAACTTTTAATGGAATACAACCTATTCATAATAGCTTTTATGACCTGGAATAGAATATAAATAAGTTGTTTAATGAATATAGAGTTCATCAAGTTGATGTGACAGTGGAGATGAAAATTAATTTTCAAACAAATTAATGTTAATCTGTCATAAACTCTTTGAGAGACCGATGTAAATATTTCTCCATGCACTGTACATCCTCTGCTATCCACTAGCCGACAAAGCTTAGTATTTATTTAAACAAATGTAGTGCTAAATGAAATAAATGTACTACTGATGATAAATGAATATATAAAACAATATTAACGTTTTTTTTATCAAAGAAAATAACGGCTGAATTAAGGATAAGGATTATCATCGGCTTTCCTTTAGATTATACATAAAAGAATTTATTGTCGATTATGACCTATTTTACTCATTGATTTCTGCACTAAAAAAGTCGACGAATAATAAATTTACAGTAAAAAATTATTAAAGCATATTTTTTTTCTGTTTTTCAGTAGTCTATTATATGTTAGGTTAGAGTAATGACCGTATAATTTTGTTATGAATAATGCCACATTATCCGGTAGTTTTAAACTAGCACTGCTACTTTAGTTTTCTTTCTTTTTATAGGTCAATCTGTGTAAGCTCGTCGAATATTACCATTTTGCTACATAGACAAACGAATTCTTCTAAAATATGTAACACTTAGAGGCCTTTTTATTTGATTTAAATGTTGGTCACTAATAATTTAACTTTTAAATTCCTTATTATAAGGAAAGTAAAAATGTTTTGTGTATTTTTAATACTCCGTCCATTATTTTCAAGTGTTTCATTTTTTAGTACTAAACTTACGTCTTACACACTCAAGTAATAAAACATTCAAATAAGAAAATAAATTTTTTAATAAGAAGTAGTTCTAGAATTAATAGCTGGAAGTACGTAAAACGTTGGTTGCTGGCGGGATTTCCATATTACAAATAAAACGCCATGGGCAACGTTTGAGTATTGAATCATTAATATAGTGGAATTGATTTACTTCTGCTACTTTACTTTTTGGCCGAAAAATCATCTAGCAAATTGGTGAAGTTTCAGCTGCTATAGAAATATTAATGGTGTTCTGCTTTACTTCAGCCCCAAAGTGTCGACTCCTAATAAATAATTCCTAGACCTAATGACCACGCCGACGACATCAACATTACACCAATCGATGAGAAGCCTCCGTCTCTCCGAGTCGTTTCTCTAAATGATGGGGCCGAAACCATTTATTACGGCCATTTTTGTAAATTTCACTTTGCAAAGTGAAGTTTATTCTAACTGAAAATTATTAATTGGATATTGACAGAGATACCACTCGCGTGGGTAATTCACCATGAATACTAAATAGCTTTATTCTGTCATTGGAATCTGTTAATTAGTGACCCGATACTGATAAAATATGAACGTGTCACACTGAGAAACAAACCGACACGTTGTTTTCTGAATAGTTAAAATAAAGATAATAAGGTCGGAACGAAAGAAATATCTGTCACTCAATTAATTTTCATATCGCGCTTTGTAGAGCACTAATAATGACTTATGATGGGTAAAGCATGCTGTGTTTTTAAAAATTAAATTAAAATTTTATTATTCGATAGAAGATCAATAGGTGAAACCGCATTTATATTTATTGAATATAATCCTGTATTAACCCTAAAAGAAATAAAATCTGAATATTAGATTTTAATTAAAACTGAAATTAATGTTATTTCTACGGATGGCACTATCGGGTCGGGGTGTAATTCTGAGTGGTGAGTTGAAAACATTGCCTTGTTACGTAGTTTTTTTTTTATTATTTTATTCTTTAGTTTTGTGTTAGATAATTATGAAAAATGCGTTATGAGTTTGTATGTTACTGTAGTTCATATTGAACATTTTTTAAGGCTTAATAAGTATATAGTCAAATTTAGAAAATTCCTATGTATTCAAATGCTTAGGAAAAACTGGACTGTGAATGTAGAAAATCAATATTCAGCCAATATTTACCGAATGCTTTAATTTCAGAATAGCCTACTTTTGGATTACATTTCTTGATGGCCTTCTTGGATTAGTAGATGAACAATTATAAATTATTAGGAAACAAGAAGAACGTAAATTAAATAACAACTTAAATCTTTATAAATTTTATTATTAGGACTGCTTTCAGAAAAGTAGAACAACAGTTGAACTTGATAATTTAGTTTTCTATATGTCAGTTTAATATTCAGTTAAGTAACGGTGAAATAACAATTATCGAAAGTCTTTATTTATGATCTCTTATAAAAAGTTTTACTTAAAGCTCCCAAACAACGAAGCCTATGTAAATAAAATTTCAAATTCATCCTGAACACAGGACTTAACTCGAAAATCAAATGAATAAGAGTGGAGGTATATTTAAGACTGTTAACTGCAACAAATTCAAATCACTCCATTAATTTAGAGACAAATTTGTTCAAAAAAAATTTTAGTCAAAACAAATTTCATTAGTAATGTAACGCTTCCTGTTACATCTCCATAGTAACAGAGGAATTACTGGTTTGACGCTTAAACCCACAAATAATGTTCGATTCTCGCCTGGGCAATAGGAATTTATTTAGTGACGGAATTTATTAAATAAAATCATTAGTCGCAGCCAGGCTAGAGTAGGGTGGTAACCTGTGGATAACCCGTCCTAATTATAGTTAGCCTTAGTTGCAAACAGAGGACATTAATACATTTTTTTTTTTAAACCCACATTTCTTTTTAATTTTTTCACCCCCCGACATTTCTTAGAACTACAGCTTCTATTTGACAAGATAGGCTAATAATAATGAATAGGGGAAAAAAAACATAGGCATAACCTGTAAGGTGGGACTAAGTCTATCTCAATATCTGATATTATTTGAAAAAGAATCTGCTAAAAGAAATTATATTTATATGTGTATATATGTATTTTGACGCATTGGCAGGCAAAAGGAGAGAGACACGGCAAAATGCGCATGCCTGTAAAGAGGGAGTGAGTGAGAAATGAACTGACTCTCTCCCTCTGCATGGGGAGTGTTTACATAAACGAGTGAAGAGAGATGACCGGCGCTGCTGGTGAAAAATTCTTTTGTTCCGAACTATTTGACTGTCGTTGAACAAAGCCTGGAGCGTTTGACGGCAAAAAAATCTCTGACCTCTAAACAAGCTGATCCGAGCGGGCCCACGTCGCCCGCAATATATCTTTCGCCTCGTGAACCGTCTTTCTACCAATCACTACAAATACTCTCCATTTCTTTCCTCTGAATACCAATCGTCTTTTCAATGATGGCATAATTTATTATTGATTCACAGATTGTTGATAAAATACGGTTGGCTCCGTTATCAAATCTTTGTCTACAGTTCTAGAAGACACTACTGTCCATACTACAATATTATTACTCACTCATCATTCTCAGCTAGTCATGTCCAGGACTATTTACGTCCTCCTGAAGGTCAATAACCCATCGTTGCCTTTGCGTTTTTATTTTTCCATTTCCTTCTGGTGTTTCATACACTTCTCTCCAATCAGGAGCAGTCGGGCCTCTCTCGATAGCATAAATGGTTTGGGGGTAGTAGTAATACTTCGGCATTACTCGTGACGTGCCAATTGCTTTTTGCAGTGTTCTTCTTTCTCAAATGGACTCCAAATAGTAAATTTCTTAAGTTTTGGATGGATTGACTGAAGGGGTTCGACTAGGCCCAGGCTTCTAGATGAAAGTAAATACTTGCCTTTGATTAAAGTATAAATCCCAATGGTTAGGGTGTTTTTCAAACGGTATGACCAAATTTATTTTTTAATTAGTAAATTCGTAGTTTCGATAAGACACTAAAATAGTATAAGCTTGTTGACAATGTTAGATTATTTCCATGTAAGGACAATTTTTTTCTTTGTCATGTGCGGCTTATCTCCAGCGGTGTCGTTGATGAGGTGGTCCACAACACCACTCACGACACCGCTGAAGATACGCCGCACATGTCAATTATAATTAGGTTCCAGCGACGAACTTTACAACAACGTAGAATTATTTTCGTATTTATCTCAACTACTCACTCAATTCGTTTTGTGTTTAAATTAAATAAACATATTTGACGCCGAACACTGGGGTCTGATGTTGAATCAGGTTATGAGCTCATACCTAAACCAAAACCAATTAATAAAAAGAAACCAATAAAAGGCAGTCTCATGGTATTCGGTTTAGTTAACTAATTAGAGATCGGGTTTTCAACATATTTGTTTGACAGATCTTAGTGGTAAGTAAACAGATCTGGACAAAACGTAAACAACTAATACGGTGAACAGAGCATAAAAACCACTGACTGACGGACAACCAACTCAGTACAACTATTGACAGGCTTGAAGATGATGCCATCGCATCGAAAGCGCTTGCCAGCAGTACTCAACCATCAGCCAATGTCGACGGTCTCCACCGATAGGTTTGACAATAGTATCATTTATATTGGCGGTTCTAATCCTTTATTTTTATTTTATTTGGTTTGTGCCCCACATCGATGGTGATTGTCAAGATCTCTAATTGTTGTGGGATAGTCAGAATAATATATTTATTCCTTCATGTACTTACCTTTGTTATACTTTATTTTTATATTATGGAAAATATTCCTTAATATCTGATTATTTCTTTTATCCGTGCTTTGTCTAAATGAATATAATAAAAGTTATCCCTTTTAAATCTTTTTAAGTATCGTGTAGACCTATTCTATTTTTTACTATATGTTTTTGTAAATGTTTATATGTTTTAGATATGTTCGTATTTCAGGAATATATTGGCTGCTGCCAGTTAATAGTTCTGTCATATGTTTCGTTCATATAAGAAAAGGTATCTCAAATTACTTCTGGTAAGGATTGTATGGTACAAAATAAAAATTTAAATTTCATAATCAATACATTTTTTTAAACGTCATAATAATCCATGGTGGGGTTCACAATACAAACTTTAGCAATTTAAATCATTTTTTATAATATTAAAAAGTGTTCTATAAAATAATAACAAAATGTGGTACTTAATGAGATAACCTTCATTAAGTCAACGAAGGAAATGAGATTTTGAAATTGTCTTAATTTATTTTGGGAACACTGTAAATGTTGAACTATAGAATTGTATTAAGTTATTCTAATATTATTTCATATCCAATTATAGAGTTAATACAGATTATTGAGAGATGAAATATTGAATGAATAAGTTGGGAAACTGTTTAGTTTCCTGAGTACAAATATCAAAGCATCGGGAAGGCAATAAATTATGTCAAAAACAGCACACTTTAACACATCTCTTCTAATCCTGTATTCCACAAATAGTCAAGGATTTGTCTTAAATTCCGACCTTTTATGTCTTGAAAGACAATGAAAATTCAGGGAACTTGTAAAAGAATATTTTCGTGTAGTTAAATATTTGGCAAATGATATTAGCGGTGTTCAGTAAGAGGTAAATAATCATTTTTCTCCAAATGAAAAGATCATCCAAAAAGCAATGTTTTTTTTTAATTTCTCCATCCCTCAAGCCTAATATAATTTCCTGGAGAGGAAATTACTCTTCAAAAATTAATTCCAGTCTTAAAGAGAGGCGAGAAACATCATTTCATACTTTATGTTTTCCAGGTGAATAAAATTCATTCGTAAATAAGTTAAATTTTCCGAGGAAATTTCCCCTACAATATTTATTATTTTATTTAAAAATATTCAGTTGCCAGAAAGTAAACTTATAAATTTTGATAAAATAAATAAATTAAAACAAAGAAAGAGAAGCACCATCGAACAGTAAATAAATGAAAATAAAGGAATTAGTCAACAGAATGTTTATGGCCTAATTTATAAGTTACAGTAGGCATGTATGTTGAAATCACTTATCCTTCTAATTAGTTTTTCAGTTTAAATGAAGTTTCGATAATTTTATCGGTAGTAATCGGATTCAGAATTACTACAAAGTTTAATTGCAACCTTTCCCTCACTATTAACGTTTTCTACTGCATTTTTGTGTGATTTTATTGTTTGTTTATAGAATCAATTGTTTTTATTGTGTAAATAACACATTTAAGCTATTTTATTAAACAGAGCTATTTTTACTTTCTATATTTTTTGTACTTTTTAAATTTTGTAGATTAGTCATTTATCAACTGCGTTTAATTTTGTAGTGTGTATGTGTTTTAAATTGCATATTGAATATATAATTTGTTTGAGTTGACAGAGCAGTGATGGTAGATTGCTATCACTGAAACAAATGATAAGTATAAAGATTTTTGAAGGAAGACCTGTTATGTTTCAACTTGAGAACTACCTTCCACCGTCCAGCACCTTCTCAGAAAAATAGATTTTAAATACACGTTACTAAAAGGAGTACAGTAAAGCGTTTCAAGACGAGGATTAATTATACGGTTTTCAATGTGTATTGAATATTCGTCTTTCACTCCATACCGATGAAGTGCATATAAATTGAGACACGGTGAAGGGTAAATTTACAGGCATTTAATTATTTTATACCGTAAGCCAATCAGTACAATTGCCGGGAACCTTTTTTTTTATTTTAACGATATATATGTAATACAGGCTAGTATTCAAAATTTATTATATTCTAGTTATAACTTTAAGTCACATTCACAATTTTTAGCCATCATATTTTTTCTGATCGCGGAGAGTTGGGATGAACACTAAAAAAAGTCCGTCACGCAGGGGCTGCGTAAACTAAGCAGATTTCCCACGCGAAGTTATACAATAGAGAAATCTCCATAGAATAGCCGAACAGTTACGGCCGAACTAGCTTTTGGCGGGAAACTCACTCGTCCGTTATCGGCCCACATTTAATAAAAATGCAAATATCTCGGTTAATATTCAAGATAGAGAATAAATGTATAGAACAATATTTATAGTAAATTTAATTTGGAATGAGATTGGTTTTATACAATTCTTTCATCCGACGTATGGTAACCGAGATATTTCGAAAATCCCCTCTTCTAAACCCCCCTCCCACTAGTCCGATTTCAGCCATTAAAGAACTTGATATGTCTTTTTGCATAAAACGTTTAAATATCGAGTCTAGTAACGATCAAACAAAAATTGTCACCGCTAGAGCCAAGACAAACATATATATATATATATATATATATATATATATATTATATAGATATATAATTTTGAGCGGACCTCATTTTCGTCATCTCCTGAGTAGGATCGATGGACATTTGAAGAAATGTTTCGAGAATCGCGTCATGAGTAAGACCTCAATAGCTGATTTCCCTTAAGGGAAATCTGCTAATTATCCTGGAATTCAAAATGATATTAATGTTCTAATTAAATATAGAGATATAATTAAAATGTTTAATCTAACTATTTTTCCGTATTCATAATTAACTTCTAAATCGAGCCATATATACAAGTCTACATAAATAAACACGAGGGAAATTGTTATTTAAGCTTGTGTTTATATTATTGGCACTTATGGACGCCTGTACATAGCCATGTTGGCAAAGCCATCGACCGATCACACTCCCTACTTAGGTATTTACACGGCGGGTCTGCATCAATTTTGCTCTCTCCGACCTACCGAATTTACATTAATTTCAACTTATGAATATTAAATGCATTTCCAGCCTGCCTGGGGCTGGCGAATTATATGGCTTACTTGTTCCTGTTTATTTCCTAACTCAATCACTCGATTCGTAACTGTAAACACCCCGGTGTTGGGGATTAGTTGATTTAAATTTATACTTTATAAGATTTATACTGCTTTATTTTTTAGTGCCTTTAGGTCAAGTGATAGAGAGGAACGTAAAGATGAGAGAGCCATGATATTAAAGGGTATAGATTTCATTGTATAATACTAGACCCGTAATACCGGAATGTGATGTGGGTTAGCATGTTCAATTTTCACTAAACTATATTAACTGATCGAGTGTAAAAATAATATTTTTCTTTTCTTTCTTTCTTTCCTTTTTTTTTTTAATTGATCTTGGATTAAAGGAATTATCTTAAAAACTAAACTCCTTTCTTCTAAATCATCACGTCTCAGGTTCTTACAAACACACACACACCTTGTGAAATTTAATTTTATACGATGGGGACATTTTTTTTTTTTTTTTACATTGGTGTGAATGAAATTTATTTAATTTCTATAACGTAGTCGAATAACAAGAAATTTAATAGCTACAGAACGTTTTTAAGGAATTAATATTTGGAAGGAGGAATCTATTAGTATTCCATAATTCACAGTCATGAATCGGTTCAATTATTAAAAAGTCCCTCACGCAGGGGCTGCGTAAACTAAGCAGATTTCCCACGTGTAGTTATACAATATAGAAATCTTCATACGAGAGCCGAACAGTTACGGCAAAGGGCCAAACTAGCTTTTGGCGGGAAACTCGTCCGTTAGCCACCCAGATTTAATAAAAATTCAAATATCTCGATTAATATTCAAGATAGAGAATAAATGTATATAACAATATTTATAGTAAATTTAATTTTCAATGAGATTAATTCTGTACAATGTTTCGATCCGACGTATAGTAACGGAGATATTTTGATTTTTCGAAAATTCTCCCCTCGAAACCCCCCTCCCACTGATCCGATTTCAGCCGTTAACGAACTTGATCTTTGTTTTTACATAAAACGACTAAATATCGAGTTTGGTAACGATCAAACAAAAATTGCGATCGCTAGAGCGGTAACAGACAAATATATATATACACATTTTTGAACGGACCTCATTTAGCAGATTTCCCTTAAGGGAAATCAGCTATTGAGGTTGTACTCATGACGGAATTTTCGACATTTTTCATCAAATGTCCATCGATCCTACCTAGTAGATGACGAACATGGGGTCCGTTCAAAACTGTATATATATATCTATATATATATATATATATATATATATATATATATATATATATATATATATATATATATATATATTTGTCTGTTACCGCTCTAGTGGTCGCAATTTTTGTTTAATCCTTACCAAACTTCATATTTAAGCGTTTTATGTAAAAAGAAAGATCAAGTTCGTTAATGGCTGAAATCGGACCAGTGGGAGGGGGGGTTTAGAGGGGAGGATTTTCGAAAATTCGAAATATCTCCGTTACTATACGTCGGATCGAAAAATTATACAGAATCAATCTTATTACAAATTAAATTTACTATAAATATTGTTATATACATTCATTCTCTATCTTTAATATTAACCGAGATATTTGCATTTTTCACCAAACAGCCACTTCTACTCATGTTACGTAAACAATACTCTGATACATAATAAATCACATTATTGGAAGTTTAAATACCAAAAATTGTATTCAAGAGACCTTTATTATACGAGATACATGCAAATATGTCCTGGTGCCCCCCCCCATCTTAAAGTTTTGTACTACTAAAATTTTATTGATTGAGATAACAATTATTCTGACTCATTATTAATTACAGTACTAGATATAGTAAATAGTTCTCAATAAAATTAAAGTGTTATATTCTGATATATTTCAGTAATTGTTTTTCTTTCCGGTGTGAGGCAGAGGTTAGGTTAGAAATGTAAACAAACGGGTCGGCCCCCGTTTGTTTACATTTCTAACCTAACGCTTCCTGTCGGCAGGCTATTGAAATTGGATGAAACATTTCTTATTTCCGTATGTATTTATTCACTTTGTTGTTGTGTTAGCAGTATGTATATTTATCTATTACTAAACATCACGTGGGAAATCTGCTTAGTTTACGCAGCCCCTGCGTGACCGACTTTTTCGTCATCTACTAGGTAGGATCGATGGACATTTGAAGAAAAATTGCGAAAATTCCGTCATGAGTACAACCTCAATAGCTGATTTCCCTTAAGGGAAATCTGCTAAAAAAGCCGGTTATCAATGGCGTGGCCACATGGTCACTAGTTTCAGTCATAGAAGAGTTAAAAAAATGCGAATTAATTATGATTGTGGAAGAGTAATAATAATAACAATGGTAAGCAATTTTTATAATTTATTTATTTTATTCAGATGTTTTATTTAGATGTCTTTTTTTCTGGATCTGTGGCATAAACTTATTCAGTTCACGATGAAGAGTTGTTTTATGAATATTATTTATTTAATACAGCTCTACTTATTGAGTCATTGGCCTTTCAAAAATCAAAAGGAAATATAAATAAAATAAAATAACAAAAGTAACTGTACTAGTAAATAAATATATTTATAGTGTAAATATTAAAAAGTAAGCTAACAATAAAATAAACGTGAAAGGAATCTTTCCTATAAATATAACGTTCTAAATTTTAATTTTATCAGGAATGCAAAATGCTATTTGGGTGAGACAATTTGTCGATTTTTGGTAGTTTTAGAACAAAGTGCATTATTGATGTACAAAAACTAAATAAATCCAACGATAATATCGACTATTAGCCAGTTCTATTACCAACATATTTATTGATGGTGGCCAAACAAGTCTGGATAATTCCTGCTGGTGCAGTTATATAAGAGAAGGAAAACCGTAGGTAGAAACAGCTATAGCCTCTAGTTAGCATAACTACCAATCCGAGTAGAGACAGTGATAATTAAACACGTATCATAAATGTTTATTAATGCTGGAGCAGTAGCTCCTTTGTCCTTCCAACGTTGAGGACGTGAGCAACATTAATTTGTCTGCTTTCCCCCGGGTTAGGAGGACTCGCCCTTCCAGGTGTCTTAACAACCTACAGAAAATATTCTCACGTCTTCTTCCTTCCAGGACGTGACACTTATTCAATGGCAAAATGTATAAAGAGAACTTTCTACCTTAAGCCTTTTAAATTTATAGAGAAGTTATACGCAAACTGACATGTATATAATAATGTTTGACAAATATCGAACAAGAAAAATCACAAACTGCAACGAACGAGTTTTTCGTATTCACAGAAAAAAGTAATTCTAAATGCATTCTACCAACGTTCTGCTTGTCTTACTGAGAACGCCTTCTTGATGTTCGCCCTCCAGATATTTGTAATACCGATTTAATTAAAGATATTTATGTATTTTAACTGATCAGGAAATGAATGCTCTCTTTCAAAAAACTTATAGCCGCCTACTTATTTCATGTCTTTAATTTTATTTATTATTATTATTTTTGGTTTCCCTTTCCCTTTTTTTTCCTTTCTTTATTTATTCATTTTTTTAAGTTTTCTCTTTTCCTTATTTTATTTATTCATTTCTTTGTTTTTCTCTTTTCCTTATTTTATTATTATTATTCTTTTTCTTTCTCCCGTCGATACTTACATTTTCATTTATATTATTTTCACCACCCTGATGTTTCCATATACAATATTGTTTGTTTCATATAAAACTGGTATGCCAATGAACCGTACCAAAAACCACCATTGTTCACTCCTTTTCCGTTTCTTTCTTCTTTTTTTTTCTGCTATTTGTTTTTTTATGCACAATGGAATTATGAATTATTATCTTGCTAGCTTGCTTTGTCAGTAAATGCTTTCCGAGTTTCATTTCATGAACTAATTAACCAAGTATTCCCTGATAATTTCAATTTGAAAATTCCTAGTCATTGGCAGCGAATTATTTATTTAATTTTTCAATGCGATTTATGATTCCGCTAAGTTCTGCTATGATTTTTTTCAATTATTTGGATTTTTTTTCACCTATTGTAATTGTACTTATAGTGTTGTGTGTATCATCCGCTTTTCCCTTAATAAATGTTGGTTTTATTTTAATACATATTGTCTAACTTAATGGTTCAACTAGAGAATTCAAATTGGATTTTGAGAAATGTAATATTTTTTTTTAAATATTAGTGCTGTCATTATTGCAAAGTTTATTTTTCTTTCGAAATCCAATATGCTGACATTAGTAGACAAAAGAAAGAATTTTTGACATAACTTTTCAACCTTAGGGATGACCAAGAAGCATGATGGTGCGAGGAGAAATAAAGTTAATTGTCTGAATCTTGAAAAGTCCTACGATGTCCATGTCATTTGCCATTATTCAAAAGGAGTTTGTCATACATTTGTCAAAAATCATGGATTTGGAGACCACTCTAAACATGTAATGCACAAGTATCGGAGACAGAGATCTTACAGTACAGGTTACATTACCGTAGTCTAGGTACTGTCACCTATAATGGTGGTAGAAATAGGTTCTATAGTAGGGTAGGGATCATAAGAAAGGGCTAGAGATAGTTAGTTGCCAGTCGTTCGTAGAGAGATAATCTAGTTCCTGTCAGAGTATAGTTATAGTTTCGGTTGGGGCTTTTTTTTTATAGCAAGCCAATTTGTCAAAATCTTAATTTTTTACCCTTGATTAGCTGTAAAGTACCTCTAAATTTCAAACAAAAAATACATTTTCATATTTTCAACATTAATCAAGAATATGGTATAAAATTGAAGCATTCGTTTCGTAATGTATACTGGATCAGGCTCAATCAAATGTTCATAAACACGATCACAAAAACAATGCTTTCACAGTCTCAACATTTATCCGTCTTCAACAAGTTTCTTGTGTATTCACACCTTTCATTTAAAAGTAATATTGAAATAAATTATTTTTTCTCTCGAGTTCTTCGCACAATTTATCTGAAAAGGAAATTAAAAATATATCACTCAGCAATCAATACGTCCGTCATTACGAAAACACGCCCCAGTACTTAGTTACTCATTTTAATGGGTTAAGCATGTTCCTGGGCTTATTTATAATGCACCAAACATATTATACGTTTAAAGGCTGTAATTAAACAGGCGATTCAAAGAACTGTTCCCAAACCCGTTTGGCGATGATAAAATTATTACAGATTGGATTTATCGATAGATTTGTATATGTAATCATATGTATGCAGCGTACTCCATTAAACTAAATTTTTATTTTATTCATCAGTGTAATTCTCAACTTCCAGGACGTGCCATGTAAAACTATTTCATAGAAGAGTATTCTTTTTTAGTTTATGCAATATTCTATTTTAACATTTTATGACATAACATGTGGATTTTGCTGACGGTATTGGACTTATCTCAGTGCTACAGAGGAGAAGAACAAATTAGGTAATAACTGCCGCTTTGCAGTGAATCAAAGCTTCTAGGTTCTAGGTTCTCTTTAACGAATACTGTTTTCATCAATTACATTAGCCAAAATAAAAAAATTAACTTGGTGCTTACAAAGCATATTTCGTACAGTAAGATTTCTTAAAAATACATTTTATTAGTTCTTCAATGGTTTGCGGTAAGTCTTAATGATCGACTGTTGTTAAGTAAAAAATTAGTTATTATTATTTTTTAACATCCACCTTTTGCAGCTAAGGCTAATAGGGACGGGTTATCTACTGGATACTACCCTTTTCTAGCCAGGGTGGGACTAAGAATATTATTTAGTGAGTTCGTCACTAAATAAATTCCTATTGCCCAGGCGCAATTCGAAGGTTTACCATTTGAGATTAAAGGCAACGATTTTAGAAATTAATTAAATCATAGCAGTAATATAATAATAGAATTATAGTTTTAATCATAAATATTCAAGTAGCTAAGTGCTTGATATAATTCAGAGTTCAAATAAAATTATGGATATTCCCATTTTCAAAGACATAGCTAATTTTTATTTTTTCATTCTACTTCGTAGAGTATTAGTGGAGAAGCGTAATTGGATTAGAATTTTACACATTTTTTTCTTATGTAAAATGTGAAATACAAAACCAAGTGGAGAATAATAAAATTACGTGTTAAGCGTAAAGCATTCCTTAGGGGGTCGGAAAGGGTTTAGAAGCTTAGTCAGCATGTGAGGGCTCTCCACCTCTCTTCTCACTCTATTTCTCGCACTCACTCTTTTTGTTTCTCTCTCTCTCTCTTTCTCTCCTCTTTCTCTCTCTCCCATTTCTCTCTCTCTCCTCTCTCTCTCTCTCTCTCTCTCTCTCTCTCCTCTATCTCTCCCCTCTCTATCTCCTCTCTCTCTCCTCTCTCTCTCTCTCTCTCTCTCTCTCTCTCCTCTCTCTCACTCTCGACTCATTTCCCCATTCACTTGATGTCCTCTCTCTTATTCCCTCTCTCCCTCCTCCCCCTATTACTCCCTCTCTCTCACACACCCTTTCTCTGCCCCTCTCCCTCGACATCGCTCTCCTACTCCAACTCTCATTCTTTCACTCGATGTCTCTTTTATCGGTTCTCATTGTTTTTCATTGACTCTCGCCCCCCTCTGTCTTCCATGCTCGAGATTCCTCTCTCACTCACTCGACCATCTACCTAGTTCTCCTATCCCTCCACGTGATTCACGTTCTCTCTCTACCTATTCTATTCAAATATGTCAAAAGATGAATCGCCATTGTAGCGGCATCTCAAATAAATAATAAAAAAATCTAACTATTCTTCCACGCACCACACGTTCTCTGGCCCTTATATTGCTTAGACCACTATTAGCAGATTTACCTTAAGGAAAATCAGCTATTGAGGTCGTACTCATGACGTGAGTTTTGAAAAATTTCCTCAAATGTTCATCGATCCTACCCAGGAGATGACGAAAATGAGGTCCGTTCAAAATAATATATGGACTGACTGTTATGGTGTGCTTCCAGGGTTATTATCTCATATAAATTATACTAGTAGTTCGTTTAACAGTATCATTTTTTTATGGTATGCCGGTTAAGACGAAAAAAAGAAGCATAAATATCTTGATTAATTTGACGATTTATAAACCTACGATTGTTGTGCAGCTATTCCATATAACTCTATTAATGAACAGATAACATTATTTAATCTTCTAAGGCGAATTCATAATTCATGCACATATATAATAAAGGCTACATGACCAATATTCCTAAAGTACTGAAACAATTTATTGATATAGGGGGCCAGTTTTCATAGACCCATGTTTATCAGACACACATATATATATATGTATGTGTGTGCTGTGTTAACGCTGTAGCGTTCGCAATTTTTGTTTCATCGTTGCCAAACTCCATATTTAATCGTGTTATGTAAAAAGGAAGATCAAGTCCGTTAATGGCTGAAATCGGACCAGTGGGAGGGGGGGGGTTTGAGGGAGGAATTTTGAAAATTCGAAATATCTCCGTTACTATACGTCGGATCAAAACATTGATTAGAACCAATCTTATTGCAAATTAAATGGTCTATAAATATTGTTCTATACACATTTTCTGTATCATGAATATTAACCGAGATATTTGGATTTTATAGTGTTCTGCCTCCAGCAAAGCCCCTCATCTACTCATATTAAACCAACAATACTCGGTTACTTAATAAACCACATTATTCGAATTTTTAAAAAATACACAGGTCCACAATATCCATCGCTTCCGTTCCACTTCACTAATTCGTTACCACACTTCATACATTCTTCCCTAAACAACATATAATCTTTCCCATCTTCTGTCGCCTCCTACCTCACCACGTGCTCTTCAGCTCAACTATCCCTCCACTCAGGTATTCCCAGTTTCATACCTTTTCTAACTCATACTATTAATAATGTTTCGGTTATAAATCATATTTCAGCTATTTCTCTTTACTTACAAAATATTTTTAGCAGGAACTTTTAACATTTCATAGCATTATCAATACTGGAGGGATATGATTAAACCGAATCGGCCATCCCGTGGATCCAAAGGAATTCATTAAGTAAAATCCTTAGCGCCACTCTGGGTAGAAAAGTCCGTCACGCAGGGGCTGCGTAAACTAAGCAGATTTCCCACGTGAAGTTTTACAATAGAGAAATTTTACGAGAGCCGAGCAGTTAAGAAAACGGTCGAACTAGCTTTTGGCAAGAAAGCCACTCGTCCGTTAGCCGCACAGATTTAGTAAAAATGCAAATATCTCGGTTAATATTTAACATAGAGAATAAATGTATATTTATGATTGCAATATGTATGATTCTGTACAATTTTTCGATCCGACGTATAGTAACGGAGATATTTTGAATTTTCGAAAATCCTCCCCTCTAAACCCTCCCCTCCCACTGGTCCGATTTCAGCTGTTAAAGAACTTGATCTTTCTTTTTACATAAAACGACTAAATATCGAGTTTGGTAACGATCAAACAAAAATTGCGACCGCTAGAGCGGTATCAGACAAATATACCTATATATATATATATATATATATATATATATATATATATATATATATATATATATATATATATATATATATATATATATATATATATATATATATATACAGTATTGAACGGACCTCATTTTCTCATCTACTAGGTAGGATCGATGGACATTTGAAGAAAAATGTCGAAAACTCCCTCATGAGTACAACCTCAATAGCTGATTTCCCTTAAGGGAAATCTGCTAAAAGGGTTGTAACCTGTAGAGAGCCGTCCAAATTAGCCTCAGTTGCAAAAAGTGTACGTTAATAATTAATTTAATATTTAATTTAATGTTTCATGGGTTTAAATATTAATAATTTCTGATTAGTAATTAAATTATGCTGAATCAAATGTTTTAAAATAAAGCTTGGCGTTAAAAAAAAAAAAAACTACAAACGTTTTTTCTTGTGTAGAATGCGAAATTAATGTAAATTGAAAGTGCAAAAAATACCCTGTGGTCTGTATCAGTGAGGGATTGGGAAATTGAAAAAGATGGGGAATGTCCCAATACTCAATGTGTTTACTATAAACACAAAAAAAGAACTCACAGGACCAACTTGATTAATATTAATTAATCTGAGCATTCGTTCAAAGGTCATAATTCTTCCAAAGGATCAAAGAGAATTGCTACAGACATATCGCTTACAATTCACAGAATTTAATAATTGCACTTAATTGAAAGAACTGAACTGCGAGTGTAAATTCAATTTTGCAGTCCATTGAAAACTTAAATTTTTAAAATTTACGGAAAATAAATTGCGTGTTAAATATTTTCTGGAGGTTTTTTTTTAAGAGGATTCTAAGGTTAAATAAACTAGACACCCTTGCATAGATGGGTCATTAGTTGAAAATGATCAAATAAGAACAATTTACTCAGTATGAAGCATCAAGTCAGCTGATCTAACGCCCAGATGGGCCTATTATATACATACTGAGTGGTCACAAAACTCGAATACCTATATTCTTCAAAACTTTCAGTAAAGCCTATGGGAAAAATAACGGGTTCAAACTTAAAAAAGAAAATCTCATTACTAAAACATGACTTATAAGCTTATATAAACTGGCTGAAAGTAGTGACATTAATTATGTCTATAATTATTAAAATTTGCTTATCGGAACATTGGAACTAATAAAAAGAATGATGGAACCTCGAGCAAGAAGAAAAGTTGCAAATATGATATTAAACTTCAGCGGTGTAAACCAACTATAAAAAATATCGGAACTTTAAATTTCATCCTAATATTTTAGTACAATGGTCCAATTATTTATATAAAGTCAAACACTATCATCGTGTATTTTTATATAATATTTTTATTTCGTTTATTTGGTACAATATTATTTTGTATTTTAGTTTATTTTCCATGGTATTTGAAAAAGAACGTATACTTTTCTGAATTTTAGCAATAAAATTCACTCAAATAAGTTAAATTGAATTGAATTAGAAGTAAAATGTTGAGTAGTGTAAGTTCCTAGCACAATGGGATAGCTGTTTAAAGTTCTCAAGCGATTCTTAATTATTTTGTTATAAGATGAACAGGGACTAGGATCTGCAAGAATAGTAGTCCATGGAAGTGTGTAAGGAAATTCGTTATAAAATCTACGGATAGTTATGAATGTTTATGTAAGATTTTTGATAACTCAAGATTGCAGTGTAGGAGCTAATGGAGACAATTCTCATTATTGGATTGTTGGGAATATGATAAAGAGTTAACCAATATAATAAATATCCTTTTAACGGTTATTTTTATAAACATAGTAAACTATTTAATAATAAATTAATTTTAAAGCACTTTCTGATAAACGACAAAATATCTGATTAACATGGCTCTCCGATGGCCGCCCGCCGATATCAATAAATTGTTCATGAATTTTAGGAATATTGGTCATATACCCTTTATTGTATATATATATATATATATATATATATATATATATATGAATTACAAATTCGCCTTAAATAATGTTCTTTGTTCATTAAAAGAGATATATTAGAATAGCTGCACAACAATTGATGGTTGATAAATCGTCAAATTCGAAAAGGGATTTATACTTCTTTTTTCTTCTTAACCTGCATACCTTAAAAATTAAATCCCCAAAAGTGATACGGTTAAAAGAACTCCTAGTATGATTTATATGACGCAATAAACACTGGAAGCACACCATAACATTCAAACCAACTTCTTCATCTGGTTTAATAATAAACACTTTTATTAATTTCTGTATATTTATACGACACCTCTTCGAATAGCTGTAAATTAGAATTAATTACGTAATTATTTCTTTTGACTCAGAATTTTTAATTGGGATGTAAAATTATAATGAACCAAGTCTAAATGTTGACAATACATTTTCCTTTCAGAATAATTAAGGAAATAAAATAAAAATAAGCTCTTTTTTAACTCTGTTAAACTTGTTTGCTAATTGAGATGCTTAATGAAACGTTAGCCTTCAAGCTGCTCATCTGAGAAATAACAGCTCCAAACATTCTTTAAAAAGAGAAATAGGAAAAAAACAGGCTTCCTTGTATAAATTAATTGCAATGCAAAAAAAAAGAGTGTCAGGAGTTATGTCACTGCTTTAATTCAATTTATATGAAACGTTTCTTCAGGAATAATTAGGAGAACGGCCGTAATGTAAGTTGCATCGGGAAAATTTTTAAATATAATAAACTACTTGTTGTAAAAAAAGAAACTAATTTAAACTTTATCCTAATGTTAAAACTTTTAATTAAATTTCTTGGAAACTTACTTTTCAAAGGAGTGTAAGACATCTTTAAAAAAGTTTTATTTCTGTGAAAAGTAGTGGAATTAATTTACTTGTATTTATAAGAAATATGTGCCAGTACATCCCAAACGATTATTACTTAAATAATATTCAAAATTATAACTATTAAAATTCTGTTGTAAAAATGCAAAATGCCATAAACCATCCTTGCTATTGGAGTCATAGACAATTTTTATAGAACCATTTTACTGTAATAAAACACGATTTTTTTTTCTACAATTATTGATTGATTTATTAATTATGATTTTGTTGTTAGACCTTCCTTATCTATTTTGTCCCGTACAGACATCAAACCGCTTAAATTGTACTATCCTAATAATATGAAATATCGTTTTTTATTCTCAAAACATTAAAGTCTCACATTCTTGTTAGTGAATTTCTTCAAATCATTGAAATATTCAGTGTGGTTAATGCATTAGAAAATTTCCAATGTACGATGTTTGGAGGTATTTATACTTCATAGAAATAGTGCATCATAATTAGTACATCTTGATATTCTATGCGTTCTCGAAGTGTAATGTCTCATTGTCGGATTGCTTCTGTCTCTTGTTGTTTCAAGCTATTTCTTTCTCTAATAACCTGATTTCTTTGAGTGACCATTTTATTACACTGCTTCTTTATACAGCCAACCTCCACCTCCGCTAGCTCAAGTTTGTCCACAGATGAAGAATGTGAAGCAATTAGATCATCATAACGCTTTTTTAGACGTTCATATTCTTCTTTAACGGCTACATATATAGGCAAAGTTGTAAGGTACAGCTGATTCATAGCATCATTTCTTTAAAACTACTGTAAAATTTATATCTGTTGGAGTTTCCAAAAATGCTGGATTCCTACACAAAAAATGTCAATCAAGACAATCAATAATACCTTCTAAAGGTGAATCACAAGTTGAGACTGGTATTAACAAATTCTTCTCTAACCTAAAAGCATCTTCTGTAAATGAATTTAAGAGGATTGCATCGTCTGCAATATTATTACCCAAAAAATACTGATGTAATTGCATTTTAAACATAGCTCAATCAGTTATTAATAAAAATTCACTCACATGGCCAATAAGCTTTGGCTACTCACATTTTTCCTTTCTTCTATCCGAACTGTACCATTATGGGAATTCTTTCTCTTCCGTACTCTCATTATTTTTTAAATCCTCGTCGCCAATATAATATATTTAAATACACCACTTTATTTTCGTAGTAACACAACACAACAATTCATTCTTTACACAGTCATAGATTACAAAAATTCTTCCTTTGTTTTACAAATGTGACTTTTTATTAGCAGGTTTCATATATATATATATATATACGTCTGTTAACGCTCTAGCGGTCGCAATTTTTGTTTCTCAAACTCGATATATAGACGTTTTATGTAAAAAGAAAGATCAAGTAAATAGCTGAAATCGGATCAGTAGGAGGGGGGTTTAGGGGGCGCGAATTTCGAAATATCACCGTTACTATACGTCAGACTGTAAAATCACATAGAACCAATCTCATTGCAAATGTAATGTTCAATAAATATTGTTTTGTACGTTTTTGCTCTATCTTGATTATTAAAAGAGATATTTGGATTTTTTAGTTTTTGGTCAATTGTAAACCCCTTCCTCCTACTCCTGTCATATTGACAGGAATGTGTTATATTATGAAGCACATTATTAGAAGCCTAAATACCAAATATTTTTCTCATTGAACTTTTAAGTTTTGAGGTAAATGCAAATAACTGGCGCACGTTGGAAATCTGCCTAGTTAACGCAGCTCCTGCGTGACGGACCCTTTTATATTTTAAATAGACTTTTTACCATATGTTAAATACATTGTAAAGATGTGCTACAAATAGAAAATCCGAATGCTTACAAAGCTTCAATAGACATACTCAAAATACTTTCTTGTGACTGACCTGTTTTCCATCCCACCTGGAGTACTGGTTCCACTGGGAGAGACCTGGTCTCCAGTACTCCAAGGTGTACTCCTCGGCGTACTCCTGACCTCTGCCGTTGTCGAACCTCCCCTGAGTCTGAACTCCTGTGATGACGTGAGGTCCACCGAGATCTATCTGCAGCCATTCTCGGACACCACTCTCCACCTGTGGTTTCGGACACCACGCACCTCCTGCTCGCTCTAGTCTCAATCTGAAAATAAGAATTCCTCATTATTAGTATATTAAAAGTAGTAGTAGTTAGTATTATTTGTATATGGGAAAACAATAAGGTAGATGCAGAAATATGAGATGTGCGACAGTTTCACTGAACAGACATTCACCCACCTGATTTATGAATGTAGACTGACTCAAGACATACGAAGACAGTTAAAGACTCATATTCCCGCATGGCCTATCAGTCCTGATATTTTAGTTTCAAAACATCTAAATTTGTTAAAAGCAATAGCCTATGTTATTCTTAAGCTGAGACAGGAAAATATAATATAATATCAATATTATGTAATTTTTTATTGGTTATTTAATTGTATTCCTAATTGTTCTTATTTAATGTTTTTTTTGTAAAGTTTAATTTTCATGTTCTTATTTAAATTTTAATATGGATATATATTATTATATAAAATTGTTAAATGTTTAGACAAAATGCACATGTAATGCAAATACGTATGCATGGGATGTGCAGAAAATAAAATCCCTCCACATAGGGTTACTATGTAGAGGAAATACATTAATATGAGATGTGTAAAAATGTTTTACTTTTAAAAAAATTAATAGTTCATTTTAATAGCACTTGTGATTTGATTGTAGCTTGAGAAATTATAAACAGTCCGCCTCGCAAGGGCTGCGTTAACAAAGCAGATTTCCCACTTGCGTCACTTATTTCCATTTATAACAAAACATAAATATTCAATGAGAACTTGACCCATATTTACTCACTGCATTCTGCCTTGTGAGTTTTAATTTTTCTGTGATCGTTATCAAATTGTTGTACACATAGTGTATTTTGCAAGTTCTTTATGGGTTGAAATCGGACCAAGGTTGAGAGGGGATGGGGTAAAGAGTAAAATCACCCATACAGCCATGAAACATTTTTTTGTTGGTTTAAATATCAAATATCGTTTTCAACGATCTTTTGCTATTTGAGATGCATATAAATAAGACCGTTGTGTCGCCATTAATTTAGATTTTATTTTCTAGAGACTTCAATATTTACTTGATCTATATTGTAATCAATATGTAAATGACCCATGCAAACCTAAAGATAAAATTAGTTAATGGTAAATGAAATTTTAAATTCATTATTTTATGGTTAATCAGAAACACATTTTTGTAGCTCCTCACAATTTATTTATTTTAATAACCACCACCAGCTAAAAATAATTATTGGGATCATTATTTTAGGTTGGCCCGAAAAATGTGATATAATCAAGCTTGTTAACCATATAAAGTTCTACTATTGTTTCTCTGTATTTGTCTAATTTAAATACCATGTATTATTTGTATTTTTTACTTCCTTGTACGAAGTAAATGAAGCTTTGTAATGGAAAAAATAACCTGTTAAATGTTAAGTGATAAGAGAACTTCAGGGTAAGAAAGATATAGTCTTCCTGCATACGTTTTTTATTATAACTGTCGCTTAACAACATCAGTAGCTTGTTTAGGCCTAAAATTGAAAAAATAAAAAAAGAAGTAAACGAATAATGCTAGAGAATGTGTAATACCTTAGCTGTCATAGGCACACAAGGGACGGGCAAGGCTGTGACAGTTTATTATCATCCATTCTCTAGTGATATTTGTTCAGTTTTGTTCTACTTTTGTAAAGTAAATACCTCAGGTTGTCACTGACGTAGTGAAAATTGTAGTTTAACGTTTTATACACTGAGACTTTAACTTTCTTATCTTCAATTTTCCATTTTAACGGAGTTATCTGTTTTGGCTATCCCTGAACGCCTTTTGACTACTTTCAACGCAAAGTCTTAGCCTTAAAATTATGAAGTTTTATATTTTCGATTATTGTAACGTTTAGTTGAGCACCCCCCCCTCCCCCGGTGTTCCTAACCGATTGAGGAAAAGGAGTGGTTTAAAGTAACTGAAAAAAATTCAAATTTCAACATAAGTATTAGAGATTCTATATGTCCATTTTTATTTATCTTGAAAATAAATAATATATATATGTTCTGTTATTTTTCGATCTAATGGATTGGAACGAATTTATCTTATACCATTCTCAAATGGAATAATTTTTAATGAAATGCAACCAAATATTTTCTTTACTTAATTTATCAGGAGTAGAAGGAATGCATGTGGTGCCCACATCGGATTTTTGTTATGAGCCTTTAGTTAAACCACACAACTACTCTCGGGATTTTCACCTTTCGGTAATTGTATCGTATCTTTAAAATTTGGGTTACCGTCATGTATTATTAGCGGGGAAATAAAAATTGGAGGTGAGTTGACTTTAAAAGAACTTGGGAAATCTGCTTAGTTTAAGCATGAACTGCGTGTAAGACATTTTACTTACATATTCAAGTTTTTTATTTAAGCGGATAAAACTTTATTTATCCATAATAAAGGCATCTGTTATCTATAATAGTTCCATTAACTATGGATAAAAAAATATCGGATATATACCTGTTATGGAAAGAAAAAAAAAACTTATTTATATTGTCATTTTAAAAATGACTCCTGAAAAATGAGACAAAAATGACAAATAGATAGTTCAGTCTATTGGTTAGAACTTTCGTTGGACGTGAATGGAAGTAGAACAAAAAAAACATCAGTTAATATAAATGAACCAGCGCGTAAGTGTCTTTTAATGGCGTTCATTTAAAATATTTTTACTTCATGTAGACTGTTTGAAAGGGCTATTTATCAATCTTCATTTTGTTTTTTTTCTGGGTTGCGGAGGACTGCAGTTTAAGCTACAAATAATGACGAGTAAACTTGAAAGATTTAAAGCTTACTACTTTTATTGCGAAAAGCACTTTGGAGGGGGAAAAATCGCCGTAAAATAGTACAAAGGTTCATTATGGCTAAAATTAATATCCCTAACTGGATATTAGGAGGTGGTTGGAGGGAGAGAGCAAGTTTTGTCATTATCAGGGCAGCCGGGGTTAGGGGCCGTGTCATAGCTTTATCTCGGCCCTTTGTCTTAGCTCTGCCTCCTTATCATTTCATATTCAATAAAACTTATATAAATTTCAATTAACTCTTCAGGAAAGGAGGTCCTTTTAGCATCGTTCGAGAGTGAAGCCATCCCCCCGCTCTCTTGATCACTCCGCATTTAGCCAGTCCCTCTTTGTTATTGTTCCAACGAGGAATCTTTGTGGCCGCTTCAATAACCTCTCAGGCTGATGTTCTTTGAGATAGTTTTATCTCTGCCGGGAAATTATAAATGAGACCCATCCAGTTTTGAGCTATGCATTTCTGGACCCATTATATTATTAAGAAAAGCCTAATTGAGCAGTGTTTTAGTTAATTAGAGTAAACTCAAAAGAGATTACTTACAAAAACTCCATCCACTATTTAAAAAAAAGAAAAATATATTTGAAGAGTTAAAAAATATTTAAGAAGTGGTCAATAGAAGTGCATCTCAATAAAGAAATCCAAATTGCTAGGTAAAAATATATGCTTAAAAAATGTAATGAACAAAAAATATTCATTATATCACATATTAAGATAATTGATAGTGAGAAGGGCTCTGAAAGATGACAAAGTCCCGGATTTAGTGGCCTTATTTATTTTTTATTTCATGCCTTGCACCTTGAGCATATTGCACCCGTCATCTGTTAAGGACACCACCTGATGATTGATAATGAATTCCAAACAGTCTAGGAAATTTGTTTTGAACCATATGAAAAATTGTACTTATTATGGACCCAATTTTACTTATATATTCTTCATATTTTATGGCGAGGGTCTCCAATAATGTTTGCACCGAAAATTGTTTTTCATTGGAGACCCTTGCCATAAAATGTGAAGAATATATAAGTAATTAAAAAATGATATTAATAAATAACCAATGATTTCTTCTAGGGAAGCTGAGAGGTGGAAGAACAAATCAATCCATAGATGTACACAGTAGGCCTGTTTACAGCTTTTTAAAAGAATCACTGGATATAGCAAAAGGGGCCTCTGGGCTCAACCATGGTGTTTACATACACCAGCCATTTTTTTTTATTTATTTTTCCTTTGTTAATTTTAACAGGTTTTGCTGTGTCTCAGAAAAAAAAGCCTCCAGGGCAGTCGCCCGGCAGCCGTGGTGCAAGCTAGTGCTTTCTAACTCTCTTCAAAAAGGCACTGAAGATGGAGCTATCCTATGAAAGTGCACTTTGTCAAAATAAACGTATTTTAGAGGAAAACTGGCCTACTGTGTACATCCAAATCAGTAATTTAGTCAAATGAATGTTATAAAAAAACGAAACGATCATTTCTTTGTTGATTGTTAATTTTGTAGCAATTCGCATTACATATCTACCATGTTTAAGGTCCTCGAAATATTTACGTTTATTATATTATTGTAATATATCGACTGACATCTACAAAAAGTTCTCTTGAATCACAGAACTCGACTTATAGATAATATATGAAATGTTGGTCAGGAGAACTGACATGTGAATATATGTATTGTTGATTGCAAAGCCAACTTCTCATGATATGCAGAAACCTTTTTCTCTCTTCGTAATTAGACATATACTTTTTTTCTTACTCTTTAGTCTAATTGTTAATTAATTAATTTTTATAACGTCATGGGCACAGTGGAATTTGCATTTATACAATCTTAATTTTCCAAACCTTGTGGCGGTCCATTTAGTTTTCCAATTATCTAAAATCAGTTGTAATTCGTCCTAATATAATATGGGATCCAATTCTTGTCCATCTTGGTTCCATACTTTTTATTTGCGCATGTTTTCTAACCGGCTGTCTTAGTATTTTGTGGCTCCTGGAATCGTAGAAATATTTTCCTTTGTGTTCAATACTATTGGGTCTAAGTTGTGGTTCTTGTTGATTGGCATTTCCTCCAGACCAATTGAATATCTTGGATTACAGTTGCAGGTTGCATTGATAATGGGGCGATTTATGTCTATTCAAACATTTATAATTAGATCACGGGACTAACAGTTATATACTTCAGTGAAATATAGGCCCTTGACAACTATAGCTAAAGAATGTTACCTCACATGTCATACGTGAGAGAGATCATATTTGGATCCGATGGAATACAAAAGGAGAATCAGAAGCAACAAATAATGAATAACTGGAAAACAGTATTTGCATCATGGATTGTGTGTTTACTGTGTCGGACAGTAAACTTCGTCAGGTTGACCACAAACGTACTACACATTTATTTTATTTATTAGAAAATCATTTTACAAAGTTAAATGAGATATGTCTATTTTAAGAAATAAAAAGGAACATAAAGCATGAAACAAAAATAGTCTATTGAGTCAAAGTATTAAATTCATTGGTCAACATTTGAACAATACTTACAGAGTAATCATCAACAAATAAACACTAAATCGATTTGGAGACACATGAAAGCTATTTGTTTGAATAGAAGTCATTTCAGAGGTCGTATCGCAATAACTCAAATTAGATATCGTATATTTTTATTTTATTTTTCATGTAGATTTATGGGGACCATTTAATTCGAACTAAAGAGTTATTTTTTCATCCCAGATGTAGAACTGAGTGAGAAAAGCTCTTACAACACTCTCAAGCCAATCGTATTTCATCATTTTTCCAAGTATAAATTTTATTTTTTATATGAGATAAATGTGGTGAGTTATTCGTGTTCCATTTGTATATAAATGAATGCCCATATATTTTATTATCATAGTGAAGCACTATATTAATAAAAACTACTGTCAAGCAAAAAATGTGTTGACACTCAGTACCTCCTGATAATAAATGAGAAATGACTTTAAGTGTATTTACTTTCAAATTAATATTTATTTGTTTTTAATAATTTATCCCTTTATTATTGTTGTATGTGAGATGAAACTGCTGGAATCAAAGTAACATTGATGGGTGGTCTTGAGGCATTTCTTATCAGCCAATAATGATATCATGGACCAAAGATAGCTGTTTCTTCATTGTATTAGTTAACTAATTGGTATCAGCACGGTTTACCATATAATTCTGACTATGACCAGTTTTATACCTGTCACCTCTTTTTCAGACCATAGATGACCACTGCTACTTATTCATAAACACATACATGAGGATGTACGCGCGTCCTCAATGCGATAATTTTTGAACAAAAGGTTCACTAACACAAATTGAAGTAGTGCACAAGGTAAATGATGAAAATTCACTAAGTTTCAGGTTTTTTTGGTTCTGGTATTTATCTATCAGGTTCATTTTTAGCAGATTTCCCTTAAGGGAAATCAGCTATTGAGGTCGTACTCATGACGCGATTTTCGAAAAGTGTGTATGGAAACAATCTTATTGTAAATTAAATTTACTATAAATATTGTTCTCTACATTTATTCTCTGTCTTGAATATTAACCGAGATATTTGCATTTTTATTTAATTTGGGCCGATAACGGACGACTGAGTTTCCCGCCAAAAGTTAGTTCGGCCCTTTGCAGTAACTGTTCGGCTCTGTTAAGAAGATTTCTCTATTGTATAACTTCACGTGGGAAATCTGCTTAGTTTACGCAGCCCCTGCGTTACGGACTTTTTTAGTTGAGAGAACTTATCCAATGGCATAAATCTGTGGGAATATTCGAATATTTAATTACTACACAAAACTTACGAAGTAGGAAAATTAAAAAAAACGTTCCAGTATATAAGTAAGACTAAATACCCTTTAATTGAGTCTCGAACGACACAATTGTGAATCGCTACTGTTTTTGAAGCAAACACAAGTGAAATGTAAACAACGCCAAAACTGTATTTTAAATTATTTTACCCCCTAATGAAAGATTATTTAATTGTAAAAGAATTTTATACTAATTTCTGTAATCATAAGGTCTTCAAGTTTTTATTTCAGTTGAAATTTTATTCCAAATGAGGAAATATTCAAGATAAATAATAGTAAGAGTAATTTGAAGGGTGTTGACTGAATACTTTTCGGAAAGCACAGACTCCTTAACTTGACGAAGAAGTTTTTGCAGCTAACTTCTGCTTTCTTCTAATTACCGGCTCTTCAATCCAGACCAATGACTTCTGAATACTTTTACCTCTCCAAACAGTGAATCTCCCCTTGTTCGGTGCCGTCTGTTTAAACAGAAACCAGGACTCGAGCAACTCAGCTTGAAAATTGTCAGGCCACTCTCCATTTGTCAGTCCTTCTTTACTTACTTCCCAATGGAACACTCTCTTTTATATCATTTTTTTCTTCACTGTCATGTTGAAGTTTATCGAAGAAAGAAAGTTGTGAAACACGTATTTGAAAAGTACTTCCAGGGTGAGGTTGTGAAGAAAATAAAATTATCTTAATAATAAGCTAAGTTTCCTAATTTACATTTTTTTAAAAAGTTTTATTACGGAATCATGCCAAGGCGTTAAGGCATAAAGATAATTATTGTAGATCATATCCAAACTTTGTTAATAATAAGCTCTAAAAATGAAAATGATGAAAATTATTTTCTTTGTGGACTCGCCAATTAAAAGTTTGAATTATGAGCTGAATAATTGTTACGTAATGTAGACTTCTTTTTTCAACAGCACTCCATCACGTTTTTGTCATCGCAAACTGAAAAAAACTCGGCTATCATTTTAACTGTATAAAATACACTTTCCTTGTATACCTCTTTCTCAAACCGTTAATTTCAGTGACAGTTGAGACCCCTATTTTGTTAGAAATACATATATTTTATATTACCTTTGAATTCTTTGTAACGAAATAATCACAATATAATAACGTTGTTACTTCTTTCAAACAACAATTATAATCTTTCAGTTAATGACAATTTATAAAGTAAGGGTATTCACGCATCCAGTACTAAATGCTAACTGTATGGTCTCCCTTAATTATTATTTGCTTAGGACACAAAAAGGTTCATATTCACCACAAAGACCAATTCCCTGAAAGTGGAACTTATTCGAGGAAAATCGAGATGTTCAGGAATGTATAGAAGATATACGCCGGTGTTCTGGCCGGCAGAATATCGATTAGTCGTAGGGCATAGTGCTAAGTGTGAGAACATACCGCCTACTCGTGAAGAGAATGACAAGAACTAGGAAGCAAAGAAAGGACCTCTAAGTGGACTACTTGCATCACTCAGAACCTGTGGGGCGCACATGAAACCTGTCTGGTTTGTAATGGGCTTTAATTTCGATAGCTCAATTTCTTATTTTCTTGGCGAAAGACTGAGGGATATTCTCAAAATTTGGAACAGGGATATCAACGATATCAGCAGTCAATGGCAAGAATACCATGCTTATTCCAATCAGCGCTTGAGTGAAATACATTTTTGCATTATTTTATCTAGGCAATTTGTAATAGGTGTAAAATGAGCTTTGATAATAAAGGACTTTATTTTCGATAATTTAGTCCTTATCGCCTACTGGTAGATTTCAGCAACTTATAATCATTTGTTTTGGCAGACGTCCTTCATGATATCTAGACTTTAGCAGATTTCCCTTGAGGGAAATCAGCTATTGAGGTCTTACTCATGACGCGACGTTCGAAATTTATCTTCAAATGTCCATCGATCCTACCCAGGAGAGTACGAAAATGAGGTCTGTCCAAAACTGTATGTATATATATAGGTATATATATATATTTATATATATATATATATATATATATATATATATATATATATATATATACAGGGTGTCCCCAAACCAAACGGCCAAACTTCAGGAGGATAGAAATAATAGAATAATAGAGGATCGAAAAACTAAGAAAAAAAGTCCTCTGGCATATGCCTCGTTTTCGCTTCGTTTTTGAGAAAATCACAAAAAAACTGAAAATAGTTGTGCAAAAAGTGTATTTTTTTTTAATAATGTATTTAAATTACCAGAAACTATTGGCTTTTAGAGTAAGCTTAATTTTTTAATTTACGAGGAGTAAATTTAGAAAACATGAATATTCTCACGCTTTCCTTATCAATAAAACGTCTAGGTTGAGTGTTTCAACTTAAAAAGAAAGGATTAAAATGTTTACTATCATTTTAATCCTTTTTGGGGGGAATCCAGCCTCGCATTCTCACATTAGTGGTGTTGCTAGTACTGTTCATTGAAGTCAACAAATATGGCTAGATTTACCAACGCTGAATACGCGGACATAGTCTACATCTACGGATTCTTCAATGCACGTCAGGCAGTTCGGGAATATCGCAGACGGTTTCCTGACCGAGAAACCCCACACAGAGGTGTTTTTACCAGCACTTTCAGAAGGCTTCGAGGGACTGGGTCCTTCTCATGTAATCGTCGTGGAAACCGTATGCAGGCTCCGATGGAAGCCGACCTGAGGCGGAGGGAGAGGATACTGAGGCACTTCAATACCAACCCTGGCACAAGCGTCCGGAGAGCTGCTTCAATTCTAAGCATACCAAAGACAACCATTTGGCGCACATTAAGGGCTGACCGCAGGCATGCTTACCTTATACAAATTGTACAAAATTTAATACCCGCTGATTATCCTCGCCGATTAAATTTTTGTAATTGGTACAAAGAACTATTGCAAATCGATGTAAACTTAAGTTCGAAAGTAATCTGGACGGACGAAGCGACTTTTACACTTGCGGGCATATTCAATCAAAGAAACCAACACCTTTGGGCACATGAAAATCCCCGCGCTGTTAGGGAATTTCAGTACCAGCATGAGTTTTCTGTAAACGTGTGGGTCGGTCTTTGTTATAATCGCATAATAGGTCCCGTATTTTTACCTGCTCGACTTCACGCTGAAAGTTATCATCTATTCCTGGAGAATGCCTTACGGGCACTTTTGGAAGATATCCCTTTGGAAACAAGGCTTGAGAGCTGGTTTCAACTCGATGGTTGTCCTGCACATTACAGAAGGGCCGTACGAGACTGGTTGGACATCAACTACCCAGGTCGCTGGATAGGACGAGGTGGGCCGGTGCCTTGGCCTCCCCGATCTCCGGACCTCACGACACTAGATTTCTTCGTGTACGGGGATACGTGAAAGAAAATGTCTACCGAGAGCCCGTCCGCACAAGGGATGACCTCATCGAGCGCATCAGAATGGTTTGCAACCAGCTCACCGCAGAACAATGTTTAGATGCAGAGCGATCTGTGAGTACGCGATTTGATGCGTGTATTGCAGCGAGAGGCCAGCACTTCGAACAACATTTACGTTGACGCTTTAGAAATTAACGATGTAATTTTAGAGAAGGTGAAACCTTCTAAATTTTCAGGGTTTTTTTTTCTCACTAAGGTAGACCCATATAAAAACTGAAACATTTATGTTTTCCAAGTAAGAATATTTAACTATTTTATTAATTTTCTAAATTTTTAATCTTTTTTTATGTTTTAATCTTCAGTTATTGTTCATAAAGTTATCTACTTTAAATAGGTAATTTTTTTTTATACTATGAATATTTGAATAAAAAAGTATTTATTATTTTTTCTTAATAAAAAATAATTTTTTTTTCAATTACCTTTCTGTTAGTATAAGATTAGAATACAATAATTGAATTGGAATAAAATTTATTGCTAAAATTCATTCAAGGAATAAAATCCGCTCTTCCATTGGCCTTAACTAGTTTTTGCACAACTATTTTTAGTTTTTTGTGATTTACTCGAAAACGAAGCGAAAACGAGGCATATGCCAGAGGACTTTTTGTTTTAGTTTTTCGATCCTCTATCGATCCCTAAAGTTTGGCCGTTTGGTTTGGGGACACCCTGTTTATATATATCTGTTATGTAGCGGTCGCAATTTTTGTCTTATCGTTACGATACTTGATATATAATCGTTTTATACAAAAAGGTAGATCAAATCGACATGTAGAAGCTGACATGGGACCAGTGGAGGGGGTTTTAGGGGAGAGAATTTCGAAAATTCCTAATATCTCCGTTATTATGCGTCGGATCGAGAAAATGTATAGAAGCATTCTTATTACAACTGTAATGTTCTATAAATGTTGTTCTCTACATTGTTTCAATATCTTGATTATTAGCTGAGATATTTGCATTTTATAGATTTCGGCCTTCAGTAAATCCCCACTCCTACTCATCTCGTATTAATAATATTCTATTATGTTATGAAGCACTTTATTTGAAGCTTAAATACCAAATATTGTTCTCATTGAACTTTTAATTTTCGAGATAAATGCAAAAACGTGACGCACGTGGGAAATCTGCTTAGTTAACGCAGCCTCTGCGTGGCGGATTTTTATATTGTCAAACAACTCGTGGCATTTAAATATCTGGTAGTATTAAAGCATCACATTAAATATTTAACGTTAAAACGTAAACAAATAGCTTTGAAGGAGGAATAAATCTTTAGTCTAATATAAACAGGATATAGTACAATAATCTAATTGGCATAGTTTGTGTTGGTAGGTATAGAGGGGGCGGCTTTGACTGCATCACCATTCCTTACAGACATCCCCTTTGTGTCTTTGACAGGCAAGCCCCTCCCTTATTTAGATTATAATATTATCATCACGCACCTAATCCTGTTCGGCATTGGATATCTTTTACCCATTGGATAATTCCATAATAAATTCATAATGATATGCTTACAAAAGTAATTGATGTATATGTTACAACGGTAGCTGTATACGATTTTTCCATTTTTAAAGCTGTTGATTATTGTTTTGTTTCTATTTGTTTCATTATTAGTGTCTGGAGACATTTTTAGTCGAAGCTTTAACTTACTACATAATGTTTACTATCGTTTAATTGACTAGTGTAATTTAAGCCCGAGCGTTATTATCCAATAGTTATTTGGTGAATATGACATCAATGGTGCTATCAAAACAGCCAAACTTCACTAGTTGGGGCATTTCGAAAGACAGGAAGACCCCCGAGTGGCAAATAAGATGCTCTAAGGAGCACCCGTCACCATGCTTATGTTTTATAGAAAATCTCCTGTCTATCATAAATGTCAAGTCCAGTAGCAAAGACTTGTATTCCGGTATCAAATATTCCGGTAAAAATAGCTATTAAAATGTGGAATGATATCAGGAACGTGACAACCAGCACATGGAATGTTTAGTTTAAGCAGCAACGTTTTTGTTTATAAAAAAAAAAGTATTGAAATTAATTGAGCAGGTACATCACAGTTAATTATGCCGAAATGTGAGCATACGGGTTGAAGTCTACGACAATCCATATTTTATATGGCCTGTGGTAGAACAAATAACTATTTCAGTTTTTTTGTATTTTACTTTGTATTCTTGAATGCGCGCATGAGAGAATATATTGGTATAATATTTATGAAGTTATAAAACTATGATAGAAAATCATGGTTCTTCAGAATATGGGTTTATGAAGTCGGAACTCAAATTATTTTCATGTCACATAGAGTAGATTTTCAAATCAACTTTACACACATTCACATAAAGTACATATAAATGCTTAGTGATGTTTATGGATCCTTTTTACTTTACACAAACCAGTTACTTATTTCTTAAACAGTGATTTACGTTATCGTAAAATTGATAAAAGTAATGAACATACGATTGAAATAATGTTAACCTAAATTATTTATTACCTAAATAATTATTTATTAGGTTACCACCCTTTTCTAGCCAGGGTAGGACTAAGGATTTTATTTAATGAATTCCGTGACTAAATAAATTCCTGTTGCCCAGTTGGGAATTGAACTCGCCACTCTAGGTTTACCATATAAGATTAAGATCAACGCTTTAACTCATATGGCTAACCCAAATAATGTATGAAATAATGTATTTAACAAGTTTTATATGTATACCAAAATTATACTTTAATATACATTCATTTAGGGAGCCAATATGCTTTCATAGATTTAAAAAACACTCAAATATATCATCGATTTCGTATCTTCTTCTGTAAACAAATTCACATAGGTATGAGTCGAAAAGGGATCTTCTGGATTTAAACAATAATCCATATCTCTCTAAAGCCCTATATGCCATTTCTTCTGATTTAAGAACACGACGAAGTTGTATGAGATTCATTATTACAAAAACGCATTTACACGTTTTTAAAAACCTACCATGTAATAGGCAGGCAATCTCTTTCATCCATAAAATGTATATAGCTTATCAACAGTTTGAATGAATTACTTCAACCTAACAACTAGAGTTTTTTTAATTTTCAAATGATCACTGTTACTTTAAAAAGTTACTAGTATGGGTAAAGTAAAAAAAGACCCATTTTTATTTACATTTTAGATACACAAGTGACTTTTCAAAGAGTATTATATTAAACACAGAAATTACACAAATAAAATTTTACATTATTGTAAAATCTCAAATCATTTGTGAATACTCTAAATCTTCCAGACCGCTGGGGAAAAAAATACATTTTTGGAGGCCATAGAATTGGCAAAGCTGTTCAAGATTGCCCTAGCCAAGAATGAAAGGAAAGCTGTAATTGCACGAATGAGCCTGCGGGAGGGAGGTCTTCCCTACAAAGGCACAGGATCAACATTTGTAAAACAACAGAAACAACGGCTTTTCTGTTTGAACTCTCCCTACCCCCACTCTCTCTCTCTCTCTCTCTCTCTCTCTCTCTCTCTCTCTCTCTCTCTCACACACACACACACACACACACACTCTCTCTCTATCTCTCTCCCTCTCACCCAGACACTCTCACTCCCTCTCACTTCGTGAGTAGCTTCCTCTGATCTGATTTACTCTCCACATCACCACCAACGGCAAGCAGAAAACCCGGAAAACGTTTAGATTCCTCACAAAAATCCAACAAAAAAAAAAAAATAAAAAAAGGAAAAAGCAATCGTTTGCACTTTCCTGGTGAAAAAAAAGTTTAGGATTTTTCAGCAAACAAATGAAACCAGTCAGCATGAGATGATTAACTAACTAGCATTTCTCTAAATCTTGTTATAATCGTATGTTAAACAGCAAACGAAATCCACCATGTCTGGGTTTCAATGATTTCTAAATGTAGGTCATAAAGAAAATCATTCATAATTAGGAATTTAATACAGCTTCAATATTTAGGAACGACTAAAATGTCATTGGAGTATTTTTATTTATTTGAATATTATGGCGCTTCACAGTTGTGTGAAATAGTCTAAATGGAGGAAAAAAATTCAAAATGTGTAAACCATTGATCTTATTGCCATTCGAATCAGAACATTTAAATTATTTATTAACGTCCACTTTTTGCAACTTAGGCTAATCGGGACGGATTATCTACAGGTTACCACCCTTGTCTAGCCAGAGTGGGACTAAGGATTTTATTTAATGAATTCCTCAACTAAATAAATTCCTTCGACCAGGCAGGAATCGAACTCGCCACTCTAGGTTTACATTAAATCGTATCAGAAAATTAAAATAAATGATTTAAGGTGTTTTTTGAGGCTTTTATATAATAAATCACCAATACAATATTTTTAATCAAATAAATTTCTTATAGTCATCGAGTGAGGCATACCACCAGCGGTCTCATTATTGTGGTTTTTCAAAATATTTCACCGATTTTCCGATCGGCTTCTTCTGGTAGTCACGTTGCTTTGCGGCTTGTGGCAGCTTGTAATGATTGGAACAACAGTGAAATATCGTGAAAAACCACACTAGTGACATCCCTTGGAGATAAACCACCCTGGACAACTGTAATGAGGTCACGGAGAGAAAGTTTAAAACAGCAAATAATTTTATATTTATAGATAATATTTAGTTTTAATACATATAATTTTTATGAACCCAGAATAAAAAAAAATGGAGTAATAAACATAATCTGTAAATAATAGAAGCGTTGACCTTTATCTCACATGGTAAACCTAGAGGGGCGAGTTCGATTCCCGCCTGGGCAAAGGAAATTATTTAGTGACGAAATTCATTAAATAACGTCCTAAAATACCACCCTGGCTAGAAAAGGGTGGTAACCTGTAGATAACCCGTCCCGATTAGCCAAAGTTGCAAGAAGTGGACGTTAATAAATAAATAAATATTCTAAGCTTATTATTTATAAATGGAATACGTTTTTAAAATTTTAGTAATAAATATACCGAAAACTGAAATCTAAAAATCAATAATCACCATTTAAAATCCATTACTACTTGCAATAATACTACAAAACTACTACTAATATTGCTGGTACTACTTACTTCGAATAGTTTGAAATAATAAAAAAATAATTCTCACATTAATAAACTAACCTTGTCTTAATTTTAACATATAAGTAGAGATTTTATGTTTCTGGTTCAACAAGAAATATTTATATATAAGGATCGGGTGTAACAAATAGCATATTCTTAACATCTTTCTTGGCACTCCGGAATACATTTTTGCAGGGCTCTTAGCCTTCCACTGTCAATTTTCCAATGGGGAATGTTTCAGCAGAAATTATATTTCTACCGACGTTTGTGTAGGTAGGGCTGAATATACAGATTTGCAGTTTCTCCCTATATAAAGCCCGGCACGATTGGCTCATTCCAATTTATTTATTATTTTCCCAATTAAACTGATAGAAATGGAATAACTGTCTCTCTATTCTTTTTTACATCTTTTATACATTTCCACAAACGTTTATACAGGTATATCTCCAAAGCTGAGTAAACCGTTGTTTCTGTGCTCTAATTAAACTAAGACCAATTAAGTTTTATTACTAGTATCTTCAAAACATCGTCCAATTAGGACGGTGATATAAAATTCCCAACATCGAGGTGATTTGCTTGTAGAACTATTAATCAAACTAAAGAACAATACTTGGTCCTTATTATACAGCTGATTAGGTATGAAAAAATGTTAGTTTAAACTCGATTGAAAAACTGAATTGGCGGGGGGGTCGCCTCTTTAACCAATGTTGACAATTCTGCTTTTGGCTAACTTTAGAAGGTCTAAATGGGTGATTTTAATTGACCATTTGCCTTATTTTGGAAATGGACTTTAGAAATTCTGGTAGTCTGTTACTTTTACAATCCTATTCCAAGCACTTAAATACTAGACATTTAAGCCTGCAGTTGCCTATGCTCCCCGGAATGATGGGCCCTGAGTCTAGAGGAGGCTCCACACTTTCTGGGATGATCACTCTACAAACATACCGCTCTACTATTATTCCAGATCTGGGATGGCTAGGAACCACCCGAGTCGAGTATGCTCTCATACTCACATAGTCGAATCCTAGGTATCAGATCTCGGTGAAGGGGTCTAAAACAGAATGAGCAACATATTTAACTATTTTCAAAGGCGAAAAAAACATTAGGGGAGAAGCAGAGATAGAGACAAACAGTCAATCGCTGGCTGTATATTTTGATGTGTTCCATCCTAGCTCCTGTTGAAGATATAAATAATATTTGGGATGTTTCAAAATTAGTACATAACGGCTCAGGAAAGATTGGGCAAGTATTTAAATCCAATAAATTGCTCAAACAATAAGTAATTAGAATACCTATTTTTAATCTCGATTTATTTGACTTTGACAAAGTTAAAATTAATGAAAAACGTTTCGCGAGAGCCCAGAAACAGGAAACTTAGTTTCCCGGAAAAATGAATGGGCTGTAGGCAGTTTTGGGTAAATGAATTTTGACGTTACAATCTATATTGAATATGACATTGGAAGCTAAACCGCAATATCCTTCTTCCTCATTCACAAACACATAGACACTCGAATCCACACACCAAAATCTCTAAGCCCAGTCTCATTCGCTCTTGACTCCATAAGTTTTGTGGAAACTATAATTCGTATCCCATATCTTACCGTTTAAAAATAATTTTTCTTTTAATTTGTTGATATAAAATCCAAATACTTTATATTCATGAGGTCTTATATATATAAATAAAAGTTTTGACGGTCATGGAGTGCTCATATAAGTTTTATATACGAAACATTTTTTTTCGCTTTCTGCACTATTAGCGGATATCCCTTATAGGAAAGCAGCTATTGAGGTCGAACACATGACGGGCTTTCAAAAATTGTCTTCAAATGTCCATACCCAAGAGATGACGATAATGAGGTCCGTTCAAAATTTTATATATATATATATATATATATATATATATATATATATATATATATATATATATATATAAATATCTGTTAACGCCCTAGTGGTCGCAATTTTTGTTTGATCGCTACCAAACTCGATATTTAAACGTTTTATTTAAAAAGACAGAATAAGTTCGTTAATGGTTGAAATCGGACCAATGGGAGGGGGGTTTAGAGGGGGGATTTTCGAAAATTCGAAATAACCCCATTACTATACGTTGTATCAAAACATTGTATAGAACCAATCATATTGAAAATTAAATTTACTATAAATATTGTCATATACATTCATTCTCTATATTGAATATTAACCGAGATATTTGCACTTTTATTAAGTGTGTACGGATAACAAGATAAGATCGGCTAACTTCGGGTCTAGTCGTGAGTTTCCCGCCAAAAGCTAGTTCGGCCGTTTCCTTAACTGTTCGGCTCTCGTGAAATTTCTCTATTGTAAAACCTCACGTGGGAAATCTGCTTAGTTTACGCAGCCCCTGCGCGACGGACTTTTTATGCCTTGTACTTGTAAAGAGGGAGTTATAATTTTGTACTTGAATATCATCAAGCGGGGCAGATTGTGACCTTGAATATAAACTGAATACATAATAAGTTCTTAAGGCCCTTCTGTGTTCAATGTTCAGTAGAAATGACCTGGACTTTGAGAGGCATTTGAATTTATCTGCTTTGACCGAAAATTCGTTACTTTTTTTTTCTTTGCAAGAGAGAAAAATAATATTGTATCGGAATAAGTTGAGCTAGACCGGCTGGTCAGAAAGAAGAAGGTGGAGGGCCTGAAGAAACAGCTGATCAGTCATCCTGCCTTCATCACTCACCACCGTGCCCCCTCCTTTACACCCTCTCCCTTGACCTTTATATCCCTCCCAATTCTTACTTACAGCTATTCATTAAGGCTTTTCATTCTTTCCGTTCTGTTTGAGTTTAATCTAAATCATTTTTGTTTCTTTTATTATTTAAGTATGCCACTATCGTACTGAAGAACTGGCTTACAGAGCCCGGTGCGCTATTCACCAGGTGACAGCAAGAAATAGGTAGTCGAGTTGATATGTGGTGCTTTTATATGTAAACATGTGATACCCTATGTGAACAATCCCAACTTTAGTGCTCATAGAGTATAGTTTTTATTTTTGTTCAGTGTAAATATTACGACTGTGTAAATATCATAACTGTGTTTTTCACTCATATTATTTTCTTTTTTATAAATAGCATCTAAAAATACATATACTTGCACACGCACATACCGACGCAACTTTACCCTAAATAAAAAGACGCAGGGGCTGCGTGCATATTTCTTACCTTATGGATTAACACGTAGATGATGTAATTTCAAATTCTAATCTTAATAAACTAAAAACGTTTAAAAGGTGAGACATGCCTTACTACCTTCATGTTCTGGAGAACTCTCTTTTAACACACCAAGGCTTCTCCTTGTCTTACTAACAACCGTGACGGATAGTGGGGAAACTTGATTCTTCAATTGTCGTCAACTTTGGATTTAACACAATCTGATTTATTTATGTATTTATTCATCCGTCTTGGGCGTCATTAAATCAGTGTTAGAGATAATCTAAGTGTAGCAATATCGAGTATGGTCTGTACTTGAATGGGTGACCGCATAGTTAGTACACCGGTACGTTAGGAGAGGGCGCTGGTGTCGCTGAAGTAGTGGAATGGCGGGAGTCTAGTGCGTAAAGTCTGTCAGTACGACAACCGACATTGACTCTCCTAGATATCTCCTAAGTACCGTCAACTAGCAAACTGGAATTAAGACCACCGTTCCCCCCCCCAGGATATACAAGTTCCGTCAGTCCACCGGAGACAACTCAGTTCATTCCAGTTCCATCCCCAGTAAAGGGGGGTTGAACGTCGAGTTAATTACTTACTAGGCAAAAACTTTGATCCCTCCAGTCCAGTTCAAGTTCGGCTAAAAAATTTATATATATATATATATATATATATATATATATATATATATATATATATATATGACCTTGTCTACAAAACGTAGAAAATAAAAGTTCCCACCATATCGTATGGTGAATTATTTTGCACTCATTGGTGTAAGACAAATATCAATATATCCTATTTTTGAGATAATTCTAGTCTTAGTGGGGTTACTATGTGTCAATGAATGGAATCATTTAGGCTATATAATAATATAAAATATAAATATTTATCAGTTGATTTACCCAGAGGCACTTATTAACTGGTTTACAGTTGTATCACACCCTTACTTCATACCCACATAATTCACTTATCGCGCCATATTTATGATCTTTACCCTTCAAAACTATCTTCCAAATTGGGTAGGTATGCTCCAGTAAGTAATATTGTACAGAAAGTCATTTTAGGTTCAACCGGAAGATAAGCTTTACTCCGAATGTTAGTGGACATGTTGACAACAGCACAACCATAATCTAGCGCACTATCTAAGCACTATTAAAGCGTGGCATACAACATTTACCAATGACCACTTGTCATTCAAATGGAATAACTCGTTGAGTTAATGAATGTAATCTATCGATAAGCTTAGTTGTTAATCTTTTCAAAATCAGCCTCGTGCAAAAATAATTTTTATGAGATTCTCGTTTCTTATGTGAAAAATATTTTCTTTTTCCGTTTATGTAGCATGATTTCTATAATTTTTCAATTCTTGTGATACATTCTTTTTATTTGAACGTTTAATGTCCCCTATCAATTTTCTTTCCTTTAAGTATTGTTTATTGTTGAATAATAAACAAAATTGCGGTCCCCACTTCTCTCTTAAGGCTAATCGCGATGACAGGATTTGGGATTTTATTTAGAAAGAACATCACTCAGTAAATTCCTAATGCCCACGCGATAATCGAATCCCCCAAAGTTGAGACTCAGAAGTTGTCTATGTGTATTAACTGCAAGAGCGGATGTAATGGAGTTGAATACATAGGGAAGTTACTTTAGGTCGAACAGCAATTATGTGACCCAGTTATTGATTAATTACGAATGTAAGCATTCAGGGTTTTACTCATCTCTGAATGTAATTAGATAGTAACGCTTCGCTTCAAATGGATCTATAACTATGCTATAAAGAAAAAAAACACACACACATGCACATATATTGTTGAAAGGCCCAAATTAAAATAATTGGAAATTGTGGTCCATTATTTTTTTTTAAATACCTATCTATTGAATAAATTATATTACAGGTCGCGTTGAAAGACCTAAACAATTATAATGTTTTCTATCTTTCTTTTCATTTGAATTCCATTGTTTATGCTTTATATATATAAACTAATTTCACAATCAAAATATGCCACATTTAAACGTTACATGAATTTAAATTACATAAATATAATTCCTCCCTCTCTACATACATTCATAAATAAATAATTCTATAATTCTAATGCATAATTAAATGTATGTTTCATACTGAACACTATACCATTATTGGATTCTAATACGAGTTATTAATTTAAAATTAATTCATAAATTTTACTCTGATTTGGTTCTCAATTTTTATCCGTTTTCATTATGCAAAATTAAGTAAATCTTGATATTACATTGTTCCTCTCCTTTCTAGCCAGGGTGGGACTAAGGATTTTATATAATGAATTCCGTCACTAAATAAATCCTCTTGCCCAGGCGGGAGTCGAACTCGCCACTCTATGTTTACCATGTGAGATTAAGGTCAATGCTTTAACTCACATGGCTTATAGTCTTAGGATGAATGGTAGAATCATCTTAAATTAGTCAAAACTTTGTTTGTCAGTTCTCTTCAGCTATCATCCTTCATTCTCAACCTTTGTCATCATTCAATAATCTCCATAGAGGAATATCCCTGTGGTTCTTATATGTCTAAACACGGCCTAGCCAATGGTTCTGTGATTAGAAATCGGAGCACATACACCCCAACGTAACTCGTCAGTCTGACTTCCTTCATAAAACCCTGTTACTTTCGAACGGGGAGTTTATTATCCTTGAATGTGGGAAAACGAAATCGTTTGTTGAAGAGGAGGGTTTTAGAGGAGAACATCGAAGCTTTTCGATGTTTTTCCTTAAACATTAGAGATATTAAAATTTGTATAGGTCGTTTTTGTTTATGATAATGCGATCAACAAATAATGTTCAGAAGCTAAGGATGATATGTCATATGCTGATTTTAGCAGACTTCCCTTAAGCTATTGAGGTCGTACTCATGACGCGATTTTTCACTAATTTTCTTCAAATGATCCTACCCAGGAAATCACGAAAATGAGGTCCGTTAAAACTTATATATATTTGTCTGTTAACGCTCTAGTGGTCGCAATTTTTGCTTGATCGTTACCAAACTAGATAGCTCGTTAATGGCTGAAATCAGTCGTGTGGGAGGGGGTGGTTTAAAGGGGAGGATTATCGAAAATTCGTCATATCTCCATTACTATACGTCGGATCGAAAAATTGTATAGACTCGATCTTATTGAACATTAAATTTAATATAAATATTGTTATATATATATTTATTCACCGACTCGAATATTTACCGAGATATTTCCATTTTTATTATTTGTGTGGAGGAGATGAGATCGGCTACTTTCGGTTCTAGTCGTGAGCTCCCACCAAAAGCTAGTTTCTGTAGTCGGCCGTTTCTGCAACTGTAAATTTCACTATTGTAAAACTTCACCTGGGAAATCTGCTTAGTTTACGCAGCCCCCGTGACGGACTTTTTTAACTCCCTTCCATCTACATCACGGTTAGTCCCGTATAGTGGTTTTATTCACATAGATTGTGAACTGAAGATGTAATTTGTTATTAGGGATTTTTTCCAAAGTATAGAAATATTCAAAGTTGGAGTACGACCTACACAGTAAGTTATTAAGTGAGTTTATGAAGGCACAAGTATAATAATTGGATGAGTAATAGAGAAAAGTGTCGTTATAAAGAATTAATCTAATTAATTAAATTTTTATTTCATTAAATTCAGAAAAAAAATGTTGTTTGAAGCAATAATATTGAAGAGTAAAACCTGGGGCACGCCAATAGTTGTATAACTAGCAGGATAGAAATTACATTACGTTATGCGTTAAATTAATTAATGAACGGTGGACATCATTAACGAGTAAGCAGATACTGTAACAATATTCTACACATAAATAATGCTTGCATTGTGGGTCAGCTGTTGAAAAGCAGATTGTCATATAAAGCGTTATGAAGCATTGAATAGAAGGCTATCCATTGGAAATGTCGACAGCAGACAGAAGACTCTTGATTACTACAGGAGAGAGAGCCTGGTACCAACACATCCCCGGGACAAATTTATTTTATGATATATCGCACCCTGAGGACTCGGCTTTGACAGCTCCACCTGTCCGAAGATGACCCTGCCTTAATTAAATCGACAATATCCCCAGCTGGTAGGAGACAATGCATTCTGATCTGCATAGATTACCATGATGAAGGCCGCCTGGGGTGGGGTTTACCCTCGGGTTATCTACTTGTTCTGAGTGGGCATCCCCACACCCATGGGTCACCTACTTGTTCTAAGTGGCTACCCCCCCACTGCCCTCTGACCCACATTTATATGTATTCACTCAATACACCCCCCCTTTCACCCCCACCTCACTGCTCACCTGAATGGAAAATTGTTCTCCTCTCGCCCTTTTTCCAATTTCCTCTCTTTCTCTTTTTTTTCAGTTCTATCTCTCTCACTTTTATTTCTCTTTTTTTTTTTTTAAATGGGAATTTAGGATTCCTATTCGTGGGAATATATAACCTAATCATGTTATATGGTCAGGTGCCATTTGATATGGGATTTTGTGGATCAAATAATATCGTAAATACATTTATCAAGTAAGGGAAATTGAATAATAAATTATATTATGAGAGGATAATTCTCGAAATTAGAAATTTCTGTCCGAATTGTGAGTGGTTTATCGAGCAATGTCCCTCATAATGAAACATATTTCATAACATGAGAAATGAGTTACTTAAATTAATAGAGATCATACATTTTAACATTCAGTTAAAAAAAGGAACATATTGGTAAAATATTTAATGAAAATTGTATGTTATATCAAAGTGTTTATTTTCTTTTATCTCTCTCTACCATTTAATTCACAACTAGAAATCGCATTACTTACTATGCTACTGGTTAGTTCTTTTTCTCATGTAATAAATTATTATTGTAAAAAAAAAATAAAAAAAAAAAAAACATACTTATACTCAAACCATACCATCTATATAAAATTTTGAAGAACTTATAACGCCCATATAAAACCATGCACAATATTGAATTTACTATTTCAAATACTAGTCGAATATTACAGTTCCCTCCATAATGTAAATTTAGATAGATCCGTGTTTCTCTCATTATACCGTTGTAACTCAAATCTATAAATATATTTAGGGAAATTTCTTAAATTTTACCATCCTTTAAAGTGTGAATATGAAGTAGTTTGTGGCAGAAATGATTTTGGCTAACCAATTAATGGCTAATAAGAACTACCTCAATGAAGAAGGAACTGCATTGGTTAGCATGCCCGTATATCATAATGACAAGAGGACTAATTCATAGCGTACTTAATTATGATTATCGAGGTATTCCGGTACCGAGAGTGCCGTGGCGTATTCTACCTGTGTTTTGTGAGTCATTCTCCTAGCTTTCTCAAAAACGCAGGTGTTACCTATCAAATGATAGATTTTTTATCTATTATTATTATTATTATGGGGGAGGTTTATACTCAGTGAAAACTGGAGTAAAATCCATATCGGGGGAAAATCCAACCGATATGGAGTTTGTGAGTGTGGCATATTAAGGGGAATTTAAAAATTTTCGCACGATTCTAGCAGTATCAAGAAGTACCCCTTGCTGTGCTTCTTTTATAATTGCTGTTGGCAGATTCAAGTTCTTGGTGCCTGCTATCGTTGTTTTTGGCACTAGTCCATTTGAACTTACTATAATAGGCGTAACTATGGCAGATTTCAGTTTGTAAACCTCTTTAAGCTCGATAGCCAATTCTTGATATTTTCTTAACTTTTGGGCATGGGATTTTCGAATATTCTCATCATTGGGCACTGCAATGTCAATAATATCAGCAGTCTTATTGATCTTGTCAATAATGAGAATATCCGGTTTGTTATGGTGCATAGTATGGTCAGTTATCATCGCTTCGTCCAAATACATCTTTATATTATCTTTATATTATTATTATTATTATTATTACACTGTCTAAAAATATTATAATTCAAACATAAATAATTTTTGTTATATACTATATACAAATTCTACAATAAAAATAGCAATATTTCTTAATTTACACCAAAACTATACCATTCAATTGAGTGTGATGCTAGTAATAATAAAAGTCAATTTTTCAAGCATATGAAGCGACATGGTCTTCAATCATCTCCAAAAGTTTTAAAACACACGATTCCCCATTTAAAATTACCATATATAATATCACCTTAATATTAATTTTTGAAACGTCACAACCTCCCATATGTTTCCATAAAAAAAACGTTGTAATAGTTATTTGGTAGCATTATTTAGTATTACTAGTTCCCGGCAGTAATCATTAAATAAAAATATATTGTCATATAGGAAATATATTTATAAAATACAAACACAAAAACATATTTCTTCATTTTAAAAAAATAACTTAGTAATAGCTAAACATAACCAGATATAAAATCCACGTACACACTCACACACGTACGCTTATGTATGCATTTATATAAATAAATAACCTAAAACCATAATTATTATTATTATTATTATTTATTAACGTCCACTTTTTGCAACTAAGGCTAATTGGGAAGGGTTGTCTACAGGTTACCACCCTTTTTTAGCAAGGGTGGGACTTAAGATGTTATAAAATGAATTCCGTCACTAAATAATTTCCTATGCCCAGGCGAGAATCGAACTCGCCACTCTAGGATTACCATGTGAGATTAAAGTCAACGCTTTAACACACATGGCTAACCTGAGCCCCTAAACCATAATAATAAAAAAAAAAAAAAAAAAAAAAAAAAAAAAAAAAAAAAAAACTATGCACACTCAAGTTAAAAATATATATATATATATATATATATATATATATATATATATATATATATATATATACATATGTATATATAATATGAAGAAGTGTTTTACCACAGAATGACGCTGGACATCCAGGTGGCAAAATTAAACTTATGGCCTTTTGCCCAACATTTCCAAGTAGTGAATAATGCAATTAGTATCGGATTGATTGGTAATAGAAAGTTAGGTTTACATTAAACTGAAAACATAAAATCATTATTTTCCCACCCATTATTTAATTCAACAGAAGAATATTGTCTTACATAAAAATAAGTAGGAACTATACAAATGTCTAGTATAGTCGAGTTCTTAGTTCATTTTTATTGATTTTTAATTTGTTTGTCTACGGTTCCCTCATTAGCTAAATCAGTGAAACAGGATGTTCAAAAGTGTTAATTTTTAACATCCCTTTATGAAACTTTTGTTATCTACAGGATATCATTCTTATCTATATTTTATGAGTTCGTCACTGTGTAAACTTCTATTGTCACGGGTAAATACAACACATATTATTAGGGCTTGTGTATGTTGAATATTTTACCAAAGTCTTTATTTTTTTTTGAGGGACGTGGAATTTGAAGTTCGTATCGGTGACGTAAATCTGTACATGAGTACTTTATGAATCTCACATTAAATAGGAAAATAGCTCGCAGTAGAGCAGGTTAGACGAAAACATTGATATGATGTAGAACATGCAAAACACTCGAAAGAGTACACAGAAGAAATACAGCTGTAGTATTGGTACCAGGTATGCAAACACTGAAAAATAATGGAATGAAAATATTTCAGTAATCATTTGTTTACAATAAACTTGAAGCATATTATTTTAAGAAACTCCCTCTTAAATTGTTCAAGATAAAATATGATAAGATAAAATAGTGAAGATTCACTGTAATACTGGCTCAAAGTTCAAATAATAAATGTATAAATCTTTATATTACCTCCCTCCTCCCACCTCACGAAATTCATAAATTATATTATTCAGAAAATAAAATTTGTGATAACTACTTGTAGATACTTTTAAGATGGCTGAAATATAATTTGTTATATTTAAGCCATTATAATTGTTTGTTCCTCGGCTAAAGAACGTATATAATTAAATTAAAATTTAATACGGTCAGGTATAAAAATTCCGTTAGAGGGTGCGTGAAATAAGCACATTTCCCAAGTACTGGTATCACACTCATGTAACCACATATTCCCTATTTCTATGTAAAAAAAACCGATGGTAGAAGGCGGGGGGGGGGGTTTCTGAAGTTTGAAAACAAGATTACACGAATAACTTGCTTAATACTAGAGTTACGAAAAAATGTATAGAACAACAATTGTAGATCATCAATAGTTTAATAAATTCGTACTATAACATTTCACGAACTGACATATAATAACGGAAATATGTTCAATTTTTGAATCCCCTCCCCCTCCTAAATCCCCAGTATTCTAATTTCCATCAATAAAAAATATGATCTTTAGTGATGTGTGAATCGGTTAAATATCTAGTATCTTATAGATCACATAAACATTGTAAAATCTTAATTGAAGACTTCGTCGCACAACGCATGGATAAGGGATATAGCATAATAAGGGTATCATGAAAAGAATATTTGGTATTTAAGCTAAGAAAAAAAGAGATTATTAATATAACAGCTTATTGTTAATTTGACATTTGGGTTTACTGAAGGATGAAAATTAAAAAATCGAAACTTTATGGTAAATTTTCGTTACAGAACAAATATGTGTATGACAAAATAGATCACTATTTTATTTTTAATAAGATTGGTTATGTACAATTTATCGATCCGACTTATAGTAGCACAGATATTTCAAATAATCGAAATTCCTCCTTTCTGACCCCCACCCCTCTCCTTCCACTGACTTCCACCTATTTCTGCCATTAACGAACTTGGCGTTCCTTTTTATATGAAAGTTTTAAAAATCGAGTTTGGTAACAATCAAACAAAAATTGCGAGCATTTACAGTAATAAATAAATAAATAAATATATATATATATATATATACGTCTTATAAGTCCTTTTTTACTGCTGTGTTTCAACCTTTAAGCCTCCCCGACATGACGAGGGGGGGGGGTGGTCTAACTTCCCGCAGGGACCAGCCGTACTGGGAAGTACATGTATATATATATATATATATTCCATGGGAATGTGGTTTTCCCGTTCACTCAAACATTAATAGGACAAATGTAACTGTAAATGTAAACAGCCCAATGAATTTCAATAATATTTATATTTGTCCATCAGCTGTCTTAAGATAATCCCCAGAAAAAATCAACCCATAATCCAAAATAAATTTCAGGTCCGTATTGAAGTGAAAAGATAATTTCAATGTTTTAATTTTTAATACATTTTTGGGAATATATGAACAGTAGAAATCTAGTAAGGTGTAAGAGGGTTGGGGTGTGGTAACCAGGTTTATCATTTAGCGGATTTTCCTTAAGGGGAATCAGGTATTTTAATATGTAGATAAACCTCTTAATGATCTCCATTACTCGTATTGAGGAACGCAAAATTGCAACTTTGTAGGCAAAAATACTAATTATTTAAGCCATATGTGGGCAACCACCGGTCCACGGTAAGGTTCGATCCTTTCCCGCGAGACATTTTGAAAACCCCAATTAAACAAAAATATTACACTATTTACTCCTAATGAGGAAGATAAGGAGAGATTTGTGCGATTGGCAGGACTGATAAATGCGAACAGTTCTTTTCATTGATGAAAGTTAATAAATCAAAACATCCTACAAGACTGACGGACGGTAATTTGGAATATTTTTTTTCGTCTTTGTATCAGTGGAATTAATCCAAACATCGATGGATTATTTCATTGATTTTGTTGTCGCTATTTAACTTTCTTTGTTTGTAATAATTCGGGAAAAATACCATTTAATTATAATGTTGTACCTATTTTTTTTTTCATTTAATTTTGTTATTTTAATAAATTGTATTATAATTGCTTTGTCGTTATAATTTCACGTCTGATGTCTATCGTTAAAAATTATGAACACTACTTTAAAATGCATTACTTTTAAAAGCGGCCCGCGAACGTATTTGCACACTAAAGTTTGGTCCGCAAAATGACAAATGTTGCACAAATAAAATAATTTGAGGTATTCTATAGCACATGTTAAAACGTACAAGGAAGAAGTGTTGTTTAAAATAAGCAGAGAATATGTTGAGGTTAATATAAGTCGTATTCATTAGGTTGAAGTAGGAATAAGGCGAGGCTTGTAGAAGCCTTGTAAGAGTGTATATAGTATTTTTGTAGGAGTGTAAGTTTCATTATCAGTGATAAGACTTTTCGAGCTGTAGGGGAGGAAGTAGGGCAAGGAGAGCTTTGGCTCTAAGCCAGCCAGACTTACATCAGGAAGGCTTTCTATACCATCTTTCAGCCAGCTTTCAAGGGCAGGAGTCATCAAAACCATCTTCAGCCCCAATTAGAATGCCTGGGCTCGTTATCAACAACAATTAACTTGTATTCCCAAAAGCCTCACAGTAAAATGAAAATTTCTTTTGCTCTAAGGACTAGCATTTACTCAATGGAATTTTCTTTCCCGTATTTATAAAAATATACTTAATTAGAAGAATGTTCGAATAAAAATATGTGTCATTAAAATCTCTCATCAATTTTGACATAGTACTGATGAATAAGCGACTTTAATAGATTAAGGAAAGGAAATTCATTATTTTATTTGAAGGGGCTTCTCATTCAAACATAATTCAAATAAAATTTCTTTACATATACTTGATGCTTAATTAAAATAGCTTTTCTTACATTCGCAAATTTTTCATATAGACGTTGCTGAAACTACAGGAACTGAGCAAGTGTATTGGTATCCTCTAACGAAATTATTAGTTTTAACTGTGTATTTGAAGTTACATTATCTATAAAAGTTCGATGACATTCTCAATGTATTTATACAAATTTATTTCTCTTGTCACATATATTGGTTTTTAATATCAACCAAAATACAATGTAATAAAATAAATATTATTATTTACATTTATCTTAACCTAACCTCATAAATATGAACACTATTGTACGTAATACTAAGCTACACCAAGTTTCTATAGATTATTGAAGGATTCGGTTATTGAGAGAGAAACATTCCAATGAATTAATTTTTCCTTTGATATTAAAGGGTTTTCTCCATAATGTATAAGTAGAGTATCAGGTTTTACATGATTGGGTAAATAAATTACATTAAATAGAGATTCGACGTAGCTTAACCTCATGCCAATCACCTTAGTTGTGGAGCATAAAACTAATAAATTATTTTTAATCGAGGGTACAACAATAATATTACCAAAGTTTATTGTAATATGCAGTTTTGTTTGTCTACATCTGATTTTAGGCAGAAGAATTATTTTTTTAGATATTTAACCATGTAAAATGTTTCTCATAAATGATTTTTTTGAAAGTTATGAAAAATGATTGGGGTTTAGGGAAGTTTTTGAATGCCTGAAGATCTCGTAGAACTTGAAACAAAACAAGAGTATAAACATTTTGTACCACAAATAAATTGTTAAGGATATCATGAACGAGAATTTAGTTCCACAATAATATTGTTGAACATGAAAAAATATTAGTTGATGAAATAAAGAAAAAAAACCTATTTTTCAAAAGACAAATGTTTTAAAAGGAACAATAAAATGGAAACTATGGACTCCTTCAAATATATGTTAGTAATTATTAAGTATTAATATGTAAGAATCATTAATAATACAACTGAAAAATCATTGCGTGTTTCCAAAAATAATATTTAATAAATAGAAAACTCAAAAAATTAATAGAGAAACTAAATGATAGTAAATATGTTTATTTATTTATGCATATTTATATATAAATACACACGCGCGCAACTAGTGAGTACTAGGGCTTGTGATAACAAACTGTCCCTTCCATGAGCTACAGGAAAAGGGCAACGCACGCGTCTAGTCTCATGGTAAAACATTTACTCTCAATTAAACGTCATAGTGAAACATTACAACAATAACAGCAAAAATATATATTTGTGCTTTACTAATCTCAGCTCAAATTATCTAAACTTATCTCATTTTAGGGAAACCAAAATAATACGCTCAATAATTATGATATTAACAACGATAAGTAGTAGGGAAGGTATTAGAATATTATATCCCATGATAAAACTTCTCTTACTTGATTGAGCACAGTTTGTACTTTTCTACGCTTAATTAATAAATTCAGTTTAATATTCAGATACATAAAAAAACTTATTTTCCGGAAGAGTCAGTAATTTAGTATTTTTTTATACTTAATATTTACTAATTATAGATTTTTTTTACTTGCATGTAGTTGTCACATATTTTCTAATTGCAGTTGATTTTTTTTTTCAAATTTCAGTGATCGCGATGCGCTTTTGAGAACATATTAATACCATTTCTCAGGGTTCTGCGTCAGCTGTGGTATTCCTTTGACGAGATTTGGCCTGAAAGGAAAACCTATGCTTCTTCGCGTCTTCCTCCATCTGTTGTGGTTTTGGCCGGGGTCATTGTCTGCAGAACCCTAATCCTGATATTTCCTGTATCATACGCATCTGATTCTGTTTTTCATTCGAACCAAACCACAAAGCTTTGGCTATAAAAATATATCCCTGGCTTTATCTTGAATATATCAAAGAATTTATCACGAAAGCTGAGAATAATAATGAAGAAATGATGCTGAGTAATTGAATGGTGTGTTTATTATACCGCTCCCGTTTATTAAGCGAAGGAACATTGTCTGACCCCACCAATCTAACTGGGCATATGGCCTGTTGTAAGATCTACCGCAGCCAAACATTAGGGTGGGGTATTGTAATGTACTTTTGAATAATATACTTGTAGGCCCTGAATGGGACTACTCACGGCTTCAAAACAAGGAGGGAAGAAGAAGATTTTAATAAAACATGAGGCCTAGAACAGTTATTAGAGCACTAGAGGGAAGGGGCTTCGGCCAATGCACCATTCCCATTCCAGTAGAACACCCATACAAGATCCGAACCCTTTTCATTATATTAAGTGAGTTCTCCACCTCCAAATAGAGTGTTCCTTGTTCGATGGACGGCGAAAAAAAGAAAAAAAAAACTGAACCTTCTCTGAAAGTAACTCAGCTGATTGTAAGGAAAACACTACTTCCTTTTTCTCTTTTCTTTAAAATATTTAAAGTTGTCAGAGAACTTTTCAGTTTAATGTTCCTATAGGGTTTAAATGAAATCATCCGTGTCATGTACAACAATTTTTAGTATATATGTGTTAATCAATCATGTATAAATGGTTGAAGAGATTTTGTTGGGATTTAGTTAAAAATAGGCCTTGGCCTATATGAAAGAAATTTAAAATACCCCCTTAATTAAAACTTTTTTTCGTTTGAATGTTTTTTCTGCGATTGTTAACGTATTTTGGAAACAATTTATTTGAATGGCTGTTGTCCGTGTCTTTGGCACGTTTAAATAAAATGGTAGCTCTTTAAAATAAAAATGTACGATGTGTGAAGTGCTAAATAGTTCCTTCGGTTTTTTTACTTACCAATAATATCCTCAATGATAAGTCATTCCCTTATAAAAAGACAGGTATAATGTGACGACTAGATAAATATTGATTAACCTATTTTTAGAACAGTTCTTTTATCCGTCATTGACAGCTTGGAATAAATATAGTCTACCATTGAAACTCAATGTATTACCTCAGCATTAGTACAGAATAATATATTGCAATTTTGTTCATATATTTTCTCATAGTAACCGTGTTGACATTACAGTCGATGATAGAAACTTCGAAGTATAGACAATGATTTTCAATGTAAAAAAAAACCTTCAAATAAATACTGGATTACAAACTCAATTTTTTTACATTCATTGTTTCTATAAAACTAAAAAATGCTTAGGATACTTGCATTTAACGATTAAAAGGCCCAAAGCATAAATAGACATGATGACTGCCTAACTATTGAATGTGGGAATTTTTAGGTGCTCTGTGACGTCTCTCTTCAGACTTCATCTTTTTATTTTTAAGTAGCCCCGTGGCCAACAAAAATTATAAACGAAACATTATATTGCTCATTGTTACCAGAGACGATCTTATGAAGAACGAAAAAATCCCTCTAAAATGTATTTTAAATCACATTATTCATTTCCAACAGACATATTTACTACTAGGCGTAGAGTACCAAATAAGCTGGCTTTCTGCCAGAATCTTAGAGCTTCAATGACCCTCCTCGTTCAAAAGTAGTTCCATAAAGTTTAGCTTAATTTAGATATCAAAATATTTTAACTAAAAAAAAACTCAAATGGTTGAAAGACATTGGTTATTCACGATTTCAATTAAAATATTTAAAAAGAAAATTATGAAGTAAACGGTAGTAATACAAGATGACAGTAATTTTCTGTATGAAAAAAACTATGGATTAACTAAAAGTTTTTTTAAAAAAAAATCATCGTTTCATGAAAAAGATTAAGAATATAATTCTGAAGCACTATTTATTCAATTAAATATTTAATATATTTCTTCATTGATTTTAAACAACTAGCGTTTTCTAAGATAATGACAGAAAGTTTAAGTAGAAGCTTTAAATTCAGTAAATCATGGAAGGGAGGAGACTTTCTATCACTTAAAATCCGATTGGCTGACTTAAAGTTACAACTACTTCTTTATTCACGTATTTTTGGCGAATAAGCTTGAACCACCAACCTTTTTTTATGGAAAAACCTTGGAAACTATCATATTAGTAGTAGCCGTAGGGTTACCAAAAGTGAGAGTTTTCTTTGACCCAAAGCTAGCTCAGCAGAAACATCTGGAGTGGAGCAGAAGTACAAAAACATTATAAACTGCTCCCTTTGCTCTCATATTAACACGTAATAATAAATGCGCTGTTTTAAACTTAGTCACTGGGAATTTATTATAGTTGTACCACCACATCAACGACACCGCTGGAGATACGCCGCACAGGACAACTAAATAATAAATGTTTTTGGAGTCAGAGTATAAAATATATTTCCTCATAAATGAGTTTATTTTTAATAAAATTTATTTGACTACATAACCATCAGGTGTTCCACTTCTGTCAGGGCTGTCACCGAGCTCATAACAAGAATCAGATGGCCTAATTTAATCAGCTGATACTTTTTAAATTTAATTCCCTTTTAAATTTTAACTTGTGATAGTATGAGTATTATTAGTGATAGCATGAGGCATCGTGGATGAAATATAGTGAGCATATTTACTAAGGATACAAATTTTTTTTCCTGACCTATACGCATGAGTAGTGAAGTTTGGATTTGAGGTAACTATCGAAACGTATTAATAATAAAGGATAAAACGGAATTATTCGAAAATAAAATTTATATTTTACTCTAAATAAAGATAAATTTTTAACTACTGTCTTCGTAATAAAATCATCTATCTCTTTGTCAACAAACTCTAAAAATAGTTGACTGTAAAAAGGGTGTAAATCAGAATCGTTCTTGATAGTAGTAGGTGTTTATTATACAGAATAACAATATACGAGCTAGTTTCAACGGTTTGAAGGTATACACGTGCATCGATAGATAAATAAAGTTCATATATAAATGACAATATGTTTATTCCCCCTAAAGGAGGGTCCATAACCTGGACGGGGTATATTCGGTGGGGTTATATAGACCTCTTTATCCTCTACTTGAAGGAAATTGAAAGGTGCTCACCGTCGGACGAGATGGAGCTTGGGTGAGTTGCTTAGATCAGAGTAGAATATGATGGAATAGAGAGTGGGGTGCCTCCAGAGGCCTCAGGGCCTGGTCTGAGCCGTCGCCAAATAAAGGGGGAGAACCCCTCAATTTGTAGCCCCCCCCCCCACGGCTAGGTTATTGTTTGTGTCGCCCCTACCCACATAAAATGTTTACAGTCCACCATGAATCCCGCCACCCGTCGGAGCCGCAAGGAATTTCAATACCTTCATTTAAATCCATCATCTGGGCAGGGGAGGCTTTATTTTTTCCGGGTGGGAAAGCGAGGGCGAATGCGTTTGAAAACGGCGCCTGTGTATTCCTGATAATTTGGTAATTATGGCTTTGGAAATAACAATATTTCATTCTTCCAAAACAATTACTTCCCTCTAGTATATACGTTACAAAGTCCATTTATGTGGCAGTATTACGCAATACTTCGCAGTCGAAGAAAATCAAAATACAGATCAACTCAGCATTCGATAAAAGCAATTATAGAAACTTATTGTGATATGAGATAATGCAATATTAAATAGACAATGAATTAGACTCATATTGCTGAAATACTCATATTTGATTTGAAAAAAGCAAATTTGACTTGCAATGTTCACCTATTAGTCAATCACATATTTACTAAATGCCATCAACGTAATACGAATTACTGGGGTACGAAGGGTAGTTCATACATTAACATAACACTTAAACGTTTTAAGCCTGTACACTTGTACTCAAAAATATAGTATTTTATTTCCACTTCTGTGCTAAATGTTATTTCCTTTTTACTTCAATATTCTATTAGTTTTTTAAAAAATATTTTGAAAGCTTTTAGATGGAGTTGTTCCCAATCTCATTAGTATAATCAGTTTGCATGTAGTATTTCCCATAATTCATTTTCCCTGTTTAATTAAATTTATTCCTTAATTTCTTAAATTGTTTTTATTTTATCTTGTATTTACACATTCACGTATTATTTATTAACTTCATACTTTATATTTTTTAGCCATTCCTATTTTTTTTTGTTTCTACAGGTTTGTTGCATCTTCAATTATACATTAGTATTCCTTTCTCCTTTCAATGACTGTTTCAATTCATGTCCACTAGTTCGTTTTCATCGGTTTTTACATTGAAATAGAGAATATATGGTGAAATGAGGTCACAAGTATGCTACACCAGAACGTGAGAAATCTGCTTAGTTTACGCTTACGTCATGTACTTTATATATATTGGTAAGATTATTACCAAACTGGTTATTTAAACGTTTTATGTAAAAATAAAGATCAAGTTGGTTAACAACTGACATCAGAGGAAGGAAGGAGAGGGGATTCCGAAAATTTGAAATATCTCCGTTATTATACGTTGGATCGAAAAGATGTATAGAATAAATCATATTGCAAATTAAATTGTCTATAGTTGTTATTATATGCGTATTTCTTGAGTATTAACCAAGATATTTGCATGGTTTAGTTTTTGGCCTTCAGTAAACCCCCACTCCTACTCATGATTGTTTTATAGCACAGCATATATGAAGCTCAGTAAACAAACTGAGTGGTTAAGCGATCCTATACGCTAAAAGTCATTCAGCATAGGATGAAGTTCCCTTCGTATTATCGTTCACTTTGTCTTACAAAGGCTAATTGGGACTGGTTGTGTGGAGGCTAAACCCTTTTCTAGCAAGGGTAGGACTAAGGATTTTACTTAATGATGATTGATTTTTGTTCATCACTTCTTATCTCCTAGGTGAGGATCGAAGTCACAACTCTAGGTTTCAAAGAGAGATTGAGTCCGATGACTTAACCTAGTAGTTACTAACGTGAGCCTTGTCCTTACTTTTTACATTGTGGAATAATAAATAGAATAGGCGGAAAAAAATAAATATACTGTAATTAATCATAAGATCATAGTTGTGAGTCACCCCGGATTACAATGTCATATTTTTCACTTAATAAAAGTAATCCTACGAAATCCAGTTAGACATTACGGACTGATATTCCTATCGAGTCATGGTAGCTAGTTGGGGCAAGGCATTAGGAAATATAATCCCGCTTCGAAAAAGCCCATTATTCTGCTCCCCTTTGGAAAATAAGCTCGCACCGACCCCACGCCAACCTCCCCGAATTCTTATTTGATTATATAGAAACGAACTAAGTCGCTTCCATCAAGTACACCCCGTGCTGTAATCATTCCCACCTCCTTACTTAATCATTCACACTTAATATTCATTTTAATTCCGTTTCAAGTTTCATTTTATACACCCTTTCACCCCCACCCTAATAAGATTCTCGGATTTAACAAAGATTCACAAATCGAGTTTATAGACTAATAAAACTTAATTAAACCCTATAACTCTTAAATAAAGTTTGCTTATGTTTATATTAGAACTTTGCACTTGGAGGAATGATCCGAACAAATACGCACAGAACATGTTTTGCCAATCATGAATAACTATTTTCTGGGGGAAAATGTTAGCCATATACTAATGGTGTTCAGTCTTTATACTTACTAAGAATATATATTACAATCTCTCTAACACTGTTTACTCGTACTTCTCTTTCCTGACACTATTGTTGATGAATGAAACAAAATTATTTCTTATGCCTTTTTGGTTTTTGCCTGTACAAGAATTTCCAGAACCTTAATGCTGGGAAATGTAATATAAAACGTACTAAAATGACATAAATTGAGCTGTAATTATTATAAATCAGTTTTACAATATTAAGTACCCTTGTAATAAAATATGGTGTAGAGTGACATATGGGCATGCTTTAGGGGTAGAAAATATCCCAGGTTTTATGAAAGTATCCTTTTTTTTTTTTTAAATGTAGTTTACTAAAGACATTCCAACGAGGTAAGAGTAAGAAGGTAAGTAAATTTATTTTTATGACAATTTAAAATATTTAAATTATTTTAGAAATATTATAATGATTCACACTGTGCTTGTTATATACAAATAGTACAAGTGGTGTTTGACACTGTACATTACAAAAAACATACATTTATATAAAAATTTAAAACAAAAAAATTTGTGATATTTTATAACATTAATATTAATATTGAATAAACAAATGATATTAATAGTAGTGACATTTCCGTTATATGAGATAGTGACAATAAAAATCTATTGGCTTTACTTATTAAACTCTAAACCAAGGTGTACACGATATCTGTCAGTACTGTTCAGATAATTATTCAGATAATGAGAATATCCTCCATTTTCCATGGGAATTACTTTAGCCCTGCTGACTGATTTTCGAGCAAGTCCTGTCCTACTCCCAGAGAATGACACTGCACCGAGGAAATACAAGGTATCTTTTGATTCCAAGGGGTTGGCTAGTCATATCTAAATCAAGTCAGTCTATTTTTGGAGGTACCAAAAAAAAAAAAAAGAATGGCTTTTCAAAAAGCGTTGGAATCGTCTATCAAAGGGCCCTACTTCGTATCGCAAAGACTGTAATAATAATTCACTCAAATAAAGGTGTAAGTAAAGAGATGGTAAAAATGGCAACTGGTTGAAAATAATAGATAAATGTTTAAGTAAATCCTTGGTCACTTCAAGAGGGGATTTACTGAACTTTCGAACATGGTGTTCTGCAGATATACAAATCAGAAGGCCAAAGCATGGCACATTTAAGCCCAATGCACAAATCCAATGCGGAACCTGGTTACGGCGGGTATAAAATTAAAACTCAAGCTTGTTAGAAAAAAGCATATGATATAAAGAAGGTGGGTCACATTTTTCTTATCTTCTCTCTAGCGTGAGTTATTCCATTACAATAACTCTCGTGACCAAGGGCACTAACTTTTAAGTCAGTCAGTTTGCGAAACGCTTATTCTTAATTAACAACTTCACCCAAATATTTAAAATGATTTATTCTCAAAATTTAAAGAAACTGTGACGCAACTTCATCTCATATTGTTGTTAAATTAAATTACAACTAGTCTTGATTAGAATAAATACAAGTATTTTTCCATATTTATATATATATATATATATATATATATATATATATATATATATATATATATATATCTGTGTGTGTGTGTGTGTGTGCGCGTGTGTGTGTATAATACCTGCTTAGACTTTTAATATTAATTAATAAAAAAAATAACGAACTCTTAAAATTTGCATCAAGTTGAGCAAGTATTTACACCAGAGTAAGTCAGTCAAAAATTCATTAGAAAACCCCTTCTTGGAAGGATTGCAAAAACTAGACAGATTCTCCATGTGCAGAAATAAGGTACTAAGAAAAATAAAAAAATAGAAATAACAGGTTTAGTGTTTGAATTCGACGAAGTACATATTGAACAGCAATTGTAGGTTGTAACGTTGCAATATATGTGCAAACTGTAGTAGTATGTAGTATGTGTGTGTGTAAATGAATCGGGCCTCATTTGACATCGGGAAACATTGGATGAAATTTAATTTAAAAACGCTTTATGAGCACAATCTCAATGGGCTATAATGGCGGCCATCTAACAGACATTTATCTGATTTAAAAAAGATAAATCACAACATGTCAATGGTATTGTGACTACCTTTTATTTGCGTTCTGAATAATGTGTCAACCTAAAAAAAAAAGTTTTGTATCATGTCAAATTGAAAATGTGACATTACAATTCGTATTCAGCATTCGGAGATACAGTAAGTTTGGAAAAGACCCACAGTCCATCTTACTTAATTTCTCTTTGTTATTCTAATATCTTTTCGTCATTGCAAAATGAGGTATGCTTCTGAACTACTTTACCTTGGAATCTCATGGTTCATGGGCCATTAATATTTGCCTGTCCCCCCTGTATGGACAAAGTCCTCAATCATGTAGGATTCCAAAGAATTCTTTGGACCATCCCTCGATTGTTTTCGTTGTATTTCTGTTTGAACCGTTTTTGGAACGGCTCAAACCGAAATATTCATCTATCACTAACCATGCGAGAATCGTACATATGCCACCTCAGACGGTATTAGTCAATCGTATTTATTGCAAGCCTCTTATACAAACTAGGTGGGATGTTTCAAACCGTCTTTCCTATTTCTTCCTTCCACTTTCCTTGAAATATTTCCTTCCCATTATTGGGAGTACTTAATGCCAAAGCCCCGAGCCAACCTAGAATGAATCTTAACATTTTAAATATAAGTTTTAAAAGTTAAAAAAAAAAAAAAACACATGGTAAACCTAGAGTGGCGAGTTCGATTCTTGCCTGGGCAAAGGAAATTACTTAGTGACGAAATTCATTAAATAACGTCCTCAAATCCCACCCTGGCTAGAAAAGGGTGGTAACCTGTAGATAACCCGTCCCAATTAGCCTAAGTTGCAAAAAGTGGACGTTAATAAATAATAATAATAATAAAAAAAAAATCATACTTGTCTTTTGAGGCGAATACTACATATGTTCTCACATTGGTCTTAATATACATTACGAAATTAGAGTTCCATGTTGGCCTTTTGTTTACGTACACATTGCTTGGTATCACTCAGCAGTTAAAATGTTTTCCCTCTTTATAGATAAAATATCGAACCAAATAAACTAATGCGAGGAACAATGGAAAATATCTGTCTGGCCTTTTTATCGCATTAATAATTTAGTGGTTTGAGATTGGCTGAAATGGCACTCTAAGGGATGTACTAGAGGAAAGGTCAGATGGCGACATCTGTCGGTAGTGATTCATAAAGGCTGCTTCTAAGAAGAGAGGGATAGAGGGTATGAGAGAGAGAAAGAGATGGTAGGGGAGGGGGTGACGTTGGGCTTTTGGCAAATGGGGTTGGAGGATGTTGGCCCTCGCAGGCCATATGGGGTACGCGGTGTCCCCACGGGCCCGGTCCCAGGAGGCCTAGCTCTCACAGGCTTAAAAGGTTTTCTCTCTGCCCACCTCAAATATGAATCAAACATCGTCCTGGTCATCCCATCTCCTCACACCGGCTGACAGGGATTTTCTCCCGGCGGTATTAACTCTGGGAGAAAATTTGTTTCTCCTCCCTGTTTGTGTCACTAGCAGCCAACACAAGGCTCAGGTGGAATAGTTACCGCCATTACTACCTCCCTCTCTCTCTCTCTCTCTCTCTCTCTCTCTCTCTCTCTCTCTCTCTCTCTCTCTCTCTCTCTCTCTCTCTCTCTCTCTCTCTTACACACACATACACATTCATTTATCTCGCGGTTTTGAATTTTTTTCAGGTAACCAAGTCATCCACTAGAGTTAAGTATGGGACCATTGATAGATGCCAGCTAACGTTCCTCTGACTAAACCGATCGATAAGAAAAACCTTAGAAATGTTTCAGTACAAACAAAATCTAAACACAGGCAAAGGGTCACACTGCGCATGCATGCATGGTCGACTCCAATGAATCATCTTGCAGAAATAATGCCTAGGACAAAAGTAGCCAATTAATTGTTAAAGACCGCACACTGATTGGTCCTTGGAGATTGCTGATAAAATAATTTATATAAATTTATGATGGGGGATGCAGTGGGATTTGAAGGCCGAAGTCTTCTCAACAGGCCTCACATTCAGCCTTTGAAAAGTACAGGCCTCACAGTTGAAAAGTCTGAACCAACGCCAAGCTGTATTACGTGTAAGACAAGCCAGATGTCTTTGCAATTAAGAATGGCCTATTCTCATCTTGGGCTTATCGAAAGAATTAACTTAACAGATTGTACAGGTAAATGTATGCGATGAGCTGCACATGCAAACGTGGCTGGGTGTCCAGCTAAGATCTTTCCGGGTTTAAACTAATTTACAAATACCTGTTGAACCATTTTTAATTAAATACTTGTGAATTTAGTGTACATTAAAGAATATTCATCCCACAAATATCCTTGTTCTGGAGTTGTATTTAATTTAAGTTTTTATAATTTTTTATTTTTACAAAGGTCTGAAACTTAAAAATTAATAAAAAGAACTTATTAAACTTATTAGACATTTTTTCTATGATATTTTGTGAAAATGTTTGTTCTTGTCATTGTCACGTAAATAACAACTAAATTTTAATTTAACTCAGTAGGCAAAGAAAACAAGTAAGTATTAACACACAAAATAAAAGAAGAGAGAAAACAAGCTTAAAAATGAATGCCGAATTTGTAAAAAGTAAAATTTTAAATTTCATCTGGCAAATTAAATGAGGAAAAAAAGAGCAGAAGAGTAAGAGGCTAAGTGAAAACGAGATAAGTGTGTGAAATATTTAGATAAGAATGTTTTGACAGCTGTATTAAATTAAAAAAAGGACCAGTGGAAGGTGATGGAGGGACGGAGGCAGCCCAGAGAAATACTGAAAGGACGATTGCAGTAAACTGAGATAATAATACAAAATTAACTTTAATTTTTGTGTCAGATTTATTGCCAACCTACCCATATAGATGTTCTTCGTGCCACTTTTCTTACTCAAAGAAGTGAAAGGGGAATAAGAAGAAATTAATGAAACAAAGTATAGCGGTAAGATATACGAAAAGAAAGAACATTTACGAAGAAGGTAACAAAATAAAGAATATTGGGATAAAATAGTAAGTACCAATAACGCCATGAATGGTGGCAGTGAGTAGGAGAGAACAAATAATCCATGCGATACCCACTTCTCTGATTATACTGCCTCCCACTTCTTCTAAACAGCAAATATACTCCTTCTCTTTTTCGGATCGGAGGATTAGACTTCTTCTATACAACCACCAAGCTATTATTAGTGGCATGGATAATGAATGTTTTTGAATAACGATGCTTTATCATTTACAAATAAATATTTCAGTTCTAAGACCTTCATGTGCAATTATTTATTTTCAGATAAATGACTAAACAATGAAACGCCTCATTTTATTCAGTTTAATAAATGCTTTCATCCTAGATAAATATTTGTTTTAAAATAGAGTACACATTGTTAGGACTAATATTTATGATTATATTACTGTCATTTTAATTTCATTTACTGCAACCATTTATTAACAAATGGAATGTGAAATGGACAGTTTCTAGAACCTCATTAGAGTTTTTAATGGAGTCTGTCGACTAAACCATTGAAAACTATTCATGGAATAAAAAATCTAAAAGATCGAAAACAAAATCCTGGATTTAACTGTAGAGAATAACTTTAGTCACTTATACATTAACCGTTAGGAAGCTCACTCTAGCCATTTGACTTAAAGCGTTGGCTTAATCTCATATGGTAAATATGGGTGGCGAGATCGATTCCCACCTAGGCAAATGGGAGTTTAGTTAATGACGAACTCAATCAATAAAAATCCTTAGTCCCACCCTAGCGTAAAAAGGGTGCTAACCTGTAGATAACTCGTCCCAATTAGCCATATTATCAAAAAGTGGACATTAATAAATAACAATATTAACCGTTGGCATTTATAACCTATTGCTATTTTCAGAGTGTATCATGATTCCTGTTTCAAATGTATTCCTTGATAGGAGATGTTTAATTCAAACATTTACGACTTTGGCGGGTTTATGAAATTGAATTTCAGCTCCCTCTATCGGGGCCCGCCAACTACTCACACAGCCATTACCGGAGGCAGGTTGGCACATCATTCCTAACTGAGTGTGTTCTTGTGCACCGATGCTTGGTTCTGCTGTTCGCTGTCACCATTTCTCGTTCTGTGGGAATCCGTCCACTTAATGTCATAAGTTGTAGCTATATTTTTATATTCCAATACAATATTTTCAAGAAACTCCATCTTATGGATTCCAAAGAAGAAGAAGTCGGGAGTAAGGAATGTTTTAAATACGCTGATTTTCTTCTATTCATTATTTTAATTACCTAGAGGTTCCATCCAGACGTGTATTTGCATCACTCTATTAGGCATCGCACTTATTCCTGATGAGGAAAACAAAATTCTTTATTGCTCTTTGCTATTATTTATTAGACGGCTATTGTTTTTGCTGTAAAGTGTATTACTTTTAGCTTTTTTTCGGCTGGCATTATAGAACTTTAGCCGCCCGAGCTGTACTCGGGGGATACGCGATCAGAGCTTTTTATAGTGAGGGATCAACTCGACGAACTATACCCTCTAACCAAGGAGTTGACTCATGTAGACTTATGGACCTTATTAAATGGACATTATAACAGGGAGGGGGGGGGGTGTCAGTGGCCATATCACCGACTGCCAGGTTGCTAGACTGATTTACTCACTAGACCATAGATTCATTTGATCGATACCATGTTCAATATTTAATCGTTTAATTGAGCTCTATTAGTCATATCCGTTAATGGCTGAAGCCTCACCTAAACTAGTAAAGAGGGGGGATTCGAAATATTTCCTTTATTGTATGTCGGATCGAAAACTTTTATAGAGCCAATCTTTAAACTATTGATGTTCTACAATTGTTGCTCTATACAATTATTAGTAATTTATATAATAAGAGAGTTCTTCGTATTTTCTTGTTTTCAGCATTCTGTAAATCCCTACTTCAGCTCATCGGATTTTTTAGTTAGAAATAAAGAATGGCAAGAACAGTATGAATAGTGTTCCATTTCATATTCAGCCCACTGTATGTGGTTTGGCTGCCAGTTGTGGCATTTTTTCCTGATATGCCTTCACTTTAAACTTGTTGATTTGATTATGTATCATTTTCGTCATCAAATCAATATTGGGATCTGTGTGCTACGTTGATTTTTAGAGTTGGGTTTCATTTGAAAACTTTAGTTTTATGCCGCAATTCATTAAGTTTTAGGATAGTAATTACAAAATACCTTAGTAAAAAAACAAATAGAAACCAAATCTGATGAGCGGCCATCAAAGTAGTAGAAGATTATGGTGGTGCACAGGAGAGGCGGAATCGTCCGGGATCATTAACTGGCACAGACACAGAGAGGAGACACAGTATGGCCGTGCCGGTGTGTTGGTAGAACAAAGGTAGTGGCCACTGATTAAAGGGAGACCTATATCAGCAAGAGTCGAGGCCACCAACAATGTGGACAGTTCTACTAACTCCTGTCCACCTACAACTTCCGCCCGGACATTCTTATGGCTCAACTCCTGATTCATTGCTCCAACTTGTCACTTCCGGCTTCATTCTCCCTTCCCGCTCTATGGAAAAGGGATCTCATTTACTACAACTATTTGACAGGTTGGCGAGGTTGAGAGCTCAACCGGCCATTATATTGAATATTATAGCTAAATGTCAAGTTGATTATTATCTCTATTGTATAAAAAGACTAAGTAAGATGTAGTAAAGTGGTGTCAAGAACGCTGTCATGTGGCACTTAGTAATCTAAGCTCCATTATATTTAAAAGCAAACCAATTTTTACATCAACCAGCCGTTCAAGAGTAACACAATACTACACATACATTTGTCAATATTCTCTCAGTCAGCGCTTTCAGCAGATTTCCCTTAAGAGAAATCAGCTATTGAAGTCGTATATATATATATATATGAGTATTTACCGAGATATTTGTATTTTATAGTTTTACGCTTTGAGTAAACCCCAACTCCTACTAGTGTCATATTAATATGAAGCTGTTATGTCATGAACTAATTCATTAAAAGGTAAAATAGCAAATATTGTTTTCAACAAAGCGAGATACGAGCAAATATCACCCTTGAATTTCATTTATCGAAACAATGTAAAGAATAAATCGTGATCAAACATACTCTCACTATTGAAGTATGATCATTTAAATTATTTTTTATGTTGTCAACTCATAATGTCTGACCTTACATCAGAATGTCAAAACAAAATTTCGTATAATGCAGAATAATTACAATCCTTATATTTCGATGGTAAAATATATTTATTTCAATCCAATAATGGATCCAATAAACTGACAGGTGCAAACAATAATTTCAAAATTTTTGACACATATTTTAACTCTGCTATTTGATATTTAAGATTTTACCTTCCATTTTTGGCACCAACATTCGGAACATAGGATGAACTAGATGTAACGGCGCTGTCAGGAATGCCTCCAGATTCCATGCCAAGAGGGTTGTCGCATCCTCCTGGAAATTTAAATAGATTTAATTAGACAGATAATTTTTATTTGGGTACATAAATATAAATAATTAATACAATTTAAATTAAAATGAGACAAAATAGGATTTAAAATGTCATCTTTTATTTTGTTATATCAACGCTTTAATGGAGGAGGAATAAGAACCTTCTTTGTTTTATTACATGAACTTCATTAACCTTAGTTTAGCAGCAGCTGAAATACGAATTTGCAATATTTTTGGATACCAATACTTCCGAAATACGTGTTTACCATAGTGCAAGATAGAGTGTCAACCATGGCTAACGGGTCAAGAGGCACACATACGGAAAACACTACCCTCAGCAAGGTGAGGAGAAAAGTAGAAATTCAATCGCCGCTAAGGAAGGGGGTGACTACACCATTCCACTACCATATTAGTAGTTTAGTAGCTAGAATTTAAGAGGTGAGACTGTACTTTTCTTCGGACTAAGACCCCTGTGCTGATAGCATTGGCCCCGGTTATTATAAAAAAAAACCTGTCAGTTTTTTGGAGGAGTTTCGACACAAGTTCTTTTTCAAATATAACAGGATCGTAAATAGTGTTACGTGCTCTAATTTAAAGCTTATTACATTCGTTAAGCTTCTAAAAAGTAGTCTCAGAACTTATTTTCATATTGAAATAGTAGCCATGGTATAAAGGAGTTGAAGAAGTCCTGTTGGAGCTTAAAAAGACTAGAACCCACGCGGTGGTGTAAGATAAGAGGCTTACCGAAGTCACTCAACTGGTGAAGCGTTGTGCTAATGGTGACTTGATGGGCAAACGATTTCGTTCAGCCTTCAAAAATGGAGGTCGTCGGGATTTCGAAAAGCTTTCTGACCAAAAAATACTTCTCTAATTGCAGCAAATTTAGAGGCCCATATTAATTGAGACATTTGGATTGTTTAGAAGCTTCATATTATATTAATCCGGATGAAATACAGTTTGAAGTTTAGGATGAAGTTCTTCCTTTGTTTGTAATGTAACATCATATTAGATAAAAGATATACCCAAGCTGGCAAAGTTAGATATGTATTCGTGTATGGATTATTAGTAGATTCCCCTTGAGGGAAATCAGCTATTGAGGTCGTACTCATGATGCGATTTTCGAAAAATTTCTTCAAATGTCCATCGATCCCAGCCAGGAGATGACGAAAATGAGGTATATATATATATATATATATATATATAAGTCTGTTAACACTCTAGCGGTCGCAATTGTTGTTTAATCGTCACCAAACTCGGTATTTAATCGTTCTATGTAAAAAGAAAGGTCAAGATCGTTAACGGCTGAAATCGGGAGGGGTGGTTTAGTGGGGGAATTACGAAAATTCGGAATATCTCCGTTACTATACGTCGGATCGGAACTTTATATAGAACGAATCTTGTTGCAAATTAAATTTACTATAAATATTGACATGTATATTTATCCTCTATCTTGAATATTAAAGGAGATAATTGCATTTTTATTAAGTGTGTACTAATAACGGACAAGATGAGATTGGCTTGGTCGGTTCTATTCGTTTCCGCCGAAAGCTAGTTCGGCCGTTTCCGTAACTGTTCGGCTCTCGTATGGAGATTTCTCTATTGTATAACTTCACGTGGATAACCTGTTTAGTGGCCCTGAGTAACAAACTTTTTTTTCTTTGAGGCTAACATTTATTCGAGTATAAGTCTGTCACGTGAGACAGTAACTTTCATGTTTGCAAGCATGTGTGTATGAATTGTGATATACATCTACTCAAGGAAGTTGGGTAATTGTGAAACACAGATTTAATGATTGTTTCTAGTAGAACAGAAGTGAGGAACACCCTCAAAAGTTAAAAAGCTCTCTAAAGACGGCGGTAAAATTACTTTATGAAGGGACGAAGTGCCTTCCATGAAGCCGGTCATAACTCATCATCAGCGTACATCACTAGGCTAATGCAAACAGGCAGAATACCCACCCTTTATTCTGAGAACCCTCTGGCGTCCTTGGTGGAGGGACGCGCCAATCTCTGTTTACACATATGCCACCATCAGGGCTGGATCCATTAATACGAGATGGCACACATAACGAGGCCACTTCAACAGTGCACTCATGACTCAGGGGTACTTAGAATGAATAATTAAAAGTGACAATGTTGTTAGACAGTCGGTCCCAGCAGATATCTAGACGATTAATTGCCTCCCCGAGTACGATTTATTTAAATTAACCAGCCAGTACGTTTGAATAATGGTTTGAGGATTATAAAGGCCTGAAACGACCGTGCTCACTTTGGTCCATTAATATTATATCAAAATACATAAAAAATATAATACTCCAATTTAATGACCACTTTATATTCACAAGTGCTTATTTATAGCTGACGGACAAATTTTACAGAACCATAAAGGTTTAAAGTATCCTTATTCCAGCTGTTTTGAATGCCTTTAAAGTCTCGTCAGCAGCATCAGCTCAAAAAAAAATTCCGCGTCGCAGGTGCTGCTTAAAATGAGCAGACTTCCCACGCCCTGGATGACACATAGATGATCTCATCTCACCTAGTATTCTCTATTTCTTAATATCCGATGAGTAGGAGTGGGGTTTTATTGTTTTATTTGAGTTACAAGAAAATGTACAGAACCCCATTTGATGAGTATCAATAGTTTAATATAGGTCCTATAACATTTTTGATCCTACACATAATAATGAAGAATTATGAATTTCCGAATCCTCCCTTAACCCCCCCCCTCCCTATTCTTTGTCTGATTTGAGCTATACCGTGTGATATGGGATCCTTCCAAAGCCTGCTTCGTTGCAGACAGGTGCCCAGTGACAAGTCCTCAATCTAACGTAACTAAAAAGAACTGACTACCAACTATCAATGTACCCAATATGCCCTTGGGAAGACAACTGAAACACAGACTGCTATTATCGATATACAAAGCCCCTTCTGTTTATCTCCACTTTTTCATGGAAGTGCATGAAGTTATCATGGCTTCAGTAATAAGTAGGTTGAGTTTATAGTGTAAATGTAAGCCAATAAAAAAGATAAAAAGTATTGGAGATTCAATATTTAATTACAGTCAGTCGTGGCATGGAAAGAAACATTTTGTACGAAGTAAGTATGTATAAAATGGTGTTAGGATGTCATCCGTAAATAATGAAATCCTCTTCGTTAGTGTGCAAATGACAGCTTACTTTTTCCCATAACAAATAAAATAGTTTGGTGCTGGAGGAGAAGCTCATGCCGCCCTCATATTCTTCATGACTAGCAAAAGCAGTAATATGACGATCCTTCACGCATTTCAATCTCTGGAATGACCGAGGCATCGCCATTTGAAAGTAGGCGGTGAGTTGGCACTAAGTGCGGCCCAGGATGACTGGGATAAATTTAAACAGGAATAATTATAAATAACAATGAGTGGCTTGAGGGAGAGAGCTACTCCTAGCAAGATTGATGATCCTAGGGACAATCTGTCTAAATAAGGACGGGCTGCGAGGCTGGTTCTGTTAGCCGGGAAGCGGTGGCCCATCTCTCGGCTAAATGAGCGGCCTACCTTCCCGTAGCTGAAGGTAACCCCAGAGCCTCTAATCGTCTTTTTGTATAATACAAGCCTCCATTAAATTCCCTTATTCCAGCCCTCTTCATTATTCTTAATTTAAACAACAGTAGGTGATTTCTCATAATAAACCTCATTATGAGCCCGTGAGTTAGGGTTCGAACAAAAGCTCTTGTTTCCCAGAAAATGAAATAAAATAGCAAAATAAGGCAATAATAAGATTGTATAAACTCTAAGTAAATATAAGCAATGGCTTCCAGTCTCCCAAGACATCCAGGTTCTTCTTTTATATATATATATATATATATATATATATATATATATATATATATATATATATATATATATATTTTGAGAAGCATCTCAAAGAAATAAACGATTATTGAAAAGTATGCTTAAATAATATTGGAACTTGTACTTTTACTTACTGGCCCAAGCATTAAACAACAATAAAAACGATAAAATAATTTAGTACACGTAAGATTCGGAGACAACTTTATGTTTTAAATTTTAATAAATAGTATATTTTGTTTTGAACTAATTATGGGCATCAAATTTATTAATGTATTATTTTACTTACTTTAAAAATGAGACTGTTACTTAGTGATAAGTTAATAATATATAAATAAGATGAAAAAGCTTTATTAATTTAAGAATTTAACATTAGTAGTGTAGAAGTAGCAGGCGATCAAATCAGCAAAATTATCTATTTATAAAATAATAACAATAATGCTTTTTCTAATCTTAACTATTTATTTTATATGTAAATGTCACATAAAAACACATAATATCGGAAGTTCTTACTTCTAAAATACTATGGAATAAATCTAATCTAGAGATTAGATTTATTCCATAGTATTTTAGGTAAACCTAGAATGGCGAGTTCGATTTTTGCCTGGGCAAAGGAAATTATTTAGTGACGAAATTCATTAAATAACGTCCTAAAATCCCACCCTGGCTAGAAAAGGGTGGTAACCTGTAGAAAACCCGTCCCGATTAGCCTAAGTTGCAAAAAGTGGACGTTAATAAATAATAATAATAATCTAGAGATTAGATGACTTGACATAGACATACCACACACTTTGACTGAATTGCTACATGACTGTAGTCCGTATATAGACCGCGTATTACACTACTTGTAACAAAAACATTTTCAAAAAATTATAATGTAGGAGAATACTGAAACTATTTGAAGAGTTGAGCATACTTAGGTATATATAATAAAGTGATTATATATGTTAAACAACTGATCTGTCGCTAAATCGCCCCAGTCGCGAAATGCGATTATTGTATGAATAAATATGAATAATCTAAAGATTCCGAGTTGGGATTCGCAATCAAAATTTCATTGAGCAGTGCCATCACTGATATTAGAAGTAGAAGTTCTATTCCTCCGATGCTAACTTAGTGACAAGACTAAATTGAGAAGCTACCTGATTAAAGAAGATGCTCTGTTCAGTAATGCCACCAAATTACCACAGCAGTCAAGCTGAGGTAATCTACAAGCCAGCGATTTATTTTGTCTTTTATTTATTAATACCCTATATAAAATGGTTACTAAATTTAATTTTAAATTCAATGAAAGGGTTCCATAGTTAAAATGAATTTAATTATATGTAAGTACTATAATATATTGCGCCAATAAAAATAACAGCAGCATTTTAGCCGGCATTTACTCACTATTAGTATTTTTAGTTCTTAAATCATGCATCTGAAAGTTTTTGCAAGCTTTATGCAATAAGTACATGACACCAAGACAGAACGAGTCTTAAAACACATAAATGAAAGCTCTCGGCATTTTCAGGAGTCTGTAAAATTATAAGTATACATGGTACAAAAATATACTACTTTCTCCATTCCAATTGTTGGCAATGAGAAAAAATAAAATTATAAGAGTAATTTTATTGTCAAGTCAAAATGGTTTTATGGCATTGGTGATTCAAATACGAAATAATGTTTTATGAAAAGTTGTATAATATGTTTACTTACTATATTAATGCTGTTTATTAAGCCACATGATATACTGTTCGATAAGATAACCCAGTAAATAATTAATTAACATTATGCATTCACTTAATTACGGAATTCAAGAGTTTACTAAGTGGAGTCTTTCTTTTATTTTATTCATAATGATATACAGTAGATAAGGATGGATTTTCAACTCACACGCATTACGGAATAATATAATTCATAAGCCACTCTGTTTAATATGGCTACCACTGTAGACGACCAACACAATCTCTTTTTAATTCAATTATTCCTACAAATGATCAAATCAACGGAATTAATATATCGGCAACTAATAACCACACTCATTTACTAAGCTATTTAAATACTGGAAAACAAAAGAATTAGCATCAGGACGGGGCAATTAATATTCAGTGGATTAAATTATTTATTTACATGTTGCATTAGTCCATCATCAGACGGATTAAAGTAAATTGATTACATTTGATTTAGGGCTTAAAATAGAAATATACACTCTATACACGGGTTGATAACAATTTTAGAGGGAGCTTAAAAAAAGGGCAAAAGTTAGCAAAATTCTGATAAATAATCAAACAATAAAAAAAAAGAAAAAGAATATAGCCCAAACGAATGTCTCTATTTATGAAAAATGCTATTGCCGTACATTCTATGTACCAACATGAATTCCCATTCTTCCAATTAATTATATACACACACACACACACACACACACACACACACACACACACACATATATATATATATATATATATATATATATATATATATATTGAATGAAGTAATCAGACATTCAGCCAAGTAGCAGCCGATCTTCTCTTGTTTCGACTCTTTTTCTAGGCCTAGTTCGTTAACATTTATAATTTAGTGATAAAATTGTGAGGGGCAAACAACATCCCTGCATATAATTTTATTTGTTCACTATCTAGACCCTTCTCATGGGGCTTATAGACAAAATGTGTTCTGGGTGTCTTAAAATCAAATAGGATAGCAGTCTGGCATGGATTATTTACCTGGTCACATATTATCCCACTGACATATAGGATACTAAATCTTACCCGAAGGCTCTAGGATTATCGTATCTATACCGACACGTTTGGTTATAAGAGTTTTGGCTTCCTTCATTTCTAATAGGTTTTAGCAGAGTCCCCCAGCATTGAGGCCATACTCATGAAGCGATTTTCGAAATTTTCCTTCAAATGTCCATCGATCCTAGCCAGAAGATGACGAAAATGAGGTCCGTTCAAAACTGTATATACACTCCCCGACAAAATTATAGGCCACCCCAAATTTTGCCAGTTTTTGACAATATTGAATGTCATACTTCCTCGAAAGCAAATAAATACTGTTCTAATCCCACTGCCTTCCAGATGGAATATCAGTAATAAGTCCTGATCCTTCTTACCTTAGCATTAGCTAAAATGTACATATTGACATGCGACAAAAGTATAGGCCAGCCTCTCAGTTCTTATGTAAATCTTGCTATTGGAACACTGTTAGTGACTAGTGCTACTGGGAAGTGTTAGTTGTTTTGATCAGTGAGTCTAATTAAATTTTATTACGTAATGCCTAGGGGAAAAGTGCTATCTGCGAGTGAAAAGGATGTGATTAAAACATTACGCGATAACAACTTGACAATATCAAAAATCGCCCAATTTTTAATTAGAAGCAGGCATTTAATAACACATTTCATGAGGCTGGGCAACGATTATGGCAAGAAGAAAAGCACAGGTAGGCAGGCCCATGGGCAATGACTGTTCGAGAACAGCGAGCCATTTTACGCCATGCATCCAACTCTTCAGCCACAGCGAGAGAAATTTGTGAACAAGCTGGGGTCCAAACAAACGTCAGGAATGTTCAACGCCTTTTGCAAAAGACCAGTCGTTTAAAGCGCCTTAAACTGAAGTCAAAGCCCCCTCTTTCAAAAGCACACAAAGCCAACAGAAAGAAGTTTGCTTCGGAACACATTACTTGGGGAAGGAGATGGAAGAAAGTTATCTTCAGCGATGAAAAGAAGTTTAATTTGGATGGGCCTGATGGATATCGATATTATTTTCATGATTTGTGGAAAGAAAATTTATTTTTAAGTAAACATCAAATAGGAGGAAGTGTTATGGTTTGGGCTGCGATAGGATACTATGGAAAGACAGATTTAGTGTTTTGTTCGGCAACATTAAACGCAAAAAAGTACATAGACAGCATCCGGGAGCAAATTGTTGGAAGAGGAGAACATCTGACTCGAGGGCGGTTCATCTTTCAGCAAGATAATTCGCCTGTCTACACTGCTCGCAAAGTAAAACATTTTTTTGCTGCCAAACATATTCCCGTTTTACCCTGGCCAACCCGATCACTAGATCTTAATATAATTGAGAACTGCTGGGATGAACTTTCTCGTGCAGTTTATGCTCGAGGGAGACAGTTTAACTCCGTAGAAGAACTGAAATCTTGCATCGGAGAAAAGTGGTCCACTATTCGTAAAGATATATAAAAAAACTTTGATAAAAATCTCTCCCAAAGCGATTGGCTGAAGTCTCAGAAAGAAATGGTGGCTCAACGCATTATTAAAGCGGCGAATAATCAAAGGTAACAGAGATTAAATAAACTGGCCTATAATTTTTGTCGCGGTCATTCAATGTGTTTTTGTTTATTTTTTCGATTAGAAATATACTTATTTCATAAAATTTACTGTTTTTTATTTGTCCTGGCAAAAGTCGGGGAGTGTATATATATATAGCGGTCGCAATTATTGTTTAATCGTTACCAAACTTGATATTTAGTCGTTTTATGTAAAAAGAAAGATCAAGATCGTTAACGGCTGAAATAGGGCCAGAGAAAAGGAGGGTTTAGAGGGGGAGAAGTTTGAAAATACGAAATATCTCCGTTACTTTAGATCGGATCTTATAGCAAATTAAATTTACTATGAATTTTGTTATATTCATTTTTTCCCTATCTTGAATATTAACCGAGATATATAGTCATTGTTCAGTTTTCAGCCCTCAGCAAACCCCCCATTCTACTCATGTTACATAAACAATACTCGGTTATGTAATAAACCACATCATTCGAAGCTTAAATACCAAATATTGTTTTCAAGAGACATTTATTATACGAGGTACATGCAAATATGTTCTGGTGACCCCCCCCCACCTTCTTAAGTTCTTGGACTATTTAAATTTTATTGATTGAGATAAAAATTATTCTGATTCATTATAAATGATAGTACTAGATACAGTAATTAGTTCTCAATCAAATTAATACGTTATATTCAGATATATTACAGTAATTGTAAAAGTGGCAGACGGAAGGTTTCTTATTATCTTTTGTATTTATTCATATAATATTCATGGTAGTGCTGTGTTGCCAATATGTAGGTTTATCTATAGATAAACTTCACGAGGGAAATCTGTTTAGTTTACGCAGCCCCTGCGTGACGGACTTTTTTATTTAAATGCTGACTGTAGAGATACTGCATAGGCCCCGTTGGATGTTTCCAGAAACTTGTGGGCGTGAACTGATAAAATAAATATATATATATATATATATATGTATATATATATATATATATATATATATATATATACGAATGTGTAGCACCATACTGGATCAAAACAAACACTTTTTTCTTCTTTAAAAGAAACTAATTATTTTCATCCCAAATGCGTTTCGTGGATTGTCGCTCCATGTCAAGGGGTTTATTTTTGTTTTAAATTACAATTCCTCTTATATTATTTCCTTACGTAATTTTCTAATGAATATCTAAACGCCAAACCATATTCATCATAAAATTACGTAAGGAAATAATAATAAGAGATATATTGTACATAGAGTGTATTCATGATTAACAACCAATTTTAAAATTGTAATTTTAGAGAAAAGGAACCTTTTGATTAGGTGTGAAAATGAGTAATAATAAGATATTTTAAAGGAGAAAAATGTTTTATTTTGTTTTATTCTAATGTTTTATTACATATTATTTCCAACTTTCCAACAATTGAAGAAGCCGTCATCCGTTGTAAAGAATACAAATATATATATATATATATATATATATATATATATATATAGAGAGAGAGAGAGAGAGAGAGAGAGAGAGCGAGAGAGTTCATAACGGACCTCATTATCGTTATTTCCTGGGTATGATGGATGTACATTTGAAGACATTGTTAGAAAATCGCATCATGAGTACAACCTTAGTCGCTGATTTCTCTTAAGGGAAATCAGCTGAAACGGGAATGAATTTATCTAATACAGCCAATACAGATATATATATAAAACAACAATTAGTTTAAAATATATCGCCAGCTAAGGATATAAGTGAAATGACAAGTCCTGGAAGGAGAGCCTTTCTTTATATGCGATCAGCTGGGGAATAATTGAAAATTGGCCGTATCATTTTAATGATCTTTCATGTTTTTCGATCTTTCGTTCTTTACTTTATTTAGTTTTTTAAAATAAATCTGGTAGGTTGCAATGGTATTTGAACTCATTATTTGAACATGTATCATAATTAGTTTATTCTAAAACGCATATTTATAAGATATTTTTTAAATTCTATTCCAACTGGAGGCTGTTCTAAACTAGAGGCTAAATCGGCATAAATAAAGCTCTGTCAATTGGGAAACAAGACATATGTTTAGATAACATTGGGCACTATATACAGGTTGAGCTGTGCAGTGGAGGTGCAGGGCGGGGGAGACTGATTGCAGAAGCAGACACAGCAATAAGCCAGCCAGAGTGGAGCAGTTAACTATTGTCAGTAAAGCATGGACCAGCTGGACCGCACTCTCCAATCAGCTCCCGAAGCACATATCTCACCTGTCCGCCTCTTCCGCTGCTTCTAACTACCCCTACAGGCTTAACAGTGGTTTAAGGAACTCCCTAATACGGGATTCTGGTTTAAATAGTCCAACAATAAATAGCTTTAACTGCATACTCGTGGTTAAAATCAACGAGCCATTTCTCACGGACTGTTAACTAGGACTGCTGATGGAAATTGCGCAAAATTCAAATGAACCAAATATAAATTAGATTGCTTCAAGCGTTAACACAATTTACGCGATAAAATCTTCAATACAAGAGTTAATTACGAGTGAGGAACAGCTTACTAACATCTGGTGATAAATCTGCTTCGTAAATCTTTATTATTGCACTATGTACTTCCTCTGTGTCTCATGCCAAGAAACATCATTCCTATCAGCAATGCTTTATATTGAATTCAATTAAATCTGAGGAAGCAGGCTTGTGTCCTACAATTTGCTTTGTGCAGTAAAAATGTTTAAGAAACTGTTAATCCTTACCGCCAGCATTTATTAGAATCCTGTCTACAAAATATTCGTGGATAATGGACAGTTCCTAACGAGGTTGATAGAAAATTCAGGGGCTATATGATAAATTTGCTTAATTACTATCAATACCAATGTACAATTCAATATGATAAAATTATAGATACAGTGGTCATCCTGAAAATGCTTTATTGTGTAATAGATGCCCATTGAACTTGAAGGAATAAATCTGTTATATCTAAGAGTGAAACTTTCTTTTTTATAATTTATTTATTTAAATTAGTTCCGCAATGCTCGGTGATCCAGACATTAACCAGGGGTGCTCAAAAAAGAAAAGAGCAAAACAAAAAGGAAAAAGAGAGAAAAGGAGTAACTATAGAGTGTAGTGATTCATGAAACACTTCATTGGTATATCAATGTGTATGTAGGGAAAGATATTGTTTATGGAATCAGTGTAATGAAAATACTATAAATGAGAATATAAGCGTATAAGGGAGAAAAAAAAACGAAAACCAAAAAAAATAGAAGAATAAATAAAAAAAATTGAATTGCATACGCCCTGCTAATGCGAGGGGAAAGTGAAGAGTAGTTTTTGGAAATTGTAGACAATAGTGTGTTGTATATATTCATGTTTTTAGATGATTAATGATTGTTTCTATGTAATTACTGTTATCGGTCAAAAGTTCCTGTGTTACGTGGTAAGTCTGTATTGTCTCTTAATCGACAGTCTGTCTATATGTGATGTACTGTCAAAATTTCGTTGCAATGTCAACAAGTCGGTGTGTCCTTGTTTGTCATTAAATGAGTCAGCAAGAAATAGCCAATGCGTAGTCTGGTCAGCACAACTTCCTCTCTTCGTGTCCTACTGTTGCTGATGGCCTTTCCTTAACTGCTTGTTTTATTTGTCGTAGTTTATTATCATTTGTGTTATCCCAAGATTGCAATCCTTAATGTTCATATGTCCGGGCAACCGTAAAAGAGTAATGTGTGTGTTTTTAGAGTTTGGTTGGTGAAATTGCTCAACAATTTAGGCAGTCAAGGAGCCAGCTTAATGAATCAGTGCACAGTACAATTTCATTTCGGTTTGCTGTATAATACAAGCATCAATTTTAGCTGGTAATTATTGGAGACAACTATCGCAGCTGAGCCTGTATCATTTACTGTCTTTGAGCCATCAGTACAAGCAAACACGCTATTAGCTTTGACACTCAATACTGACCTAAAATAAATACTGCACATATCTTGTGAGGTTGACTTGGATTTTTTAAACGTTCCTAAAGATGTATTTATTGTGATATTTTGACTACGTCAAAGGAGAATAAGAAAGTAACTGGTGAGTGTATATGTCCATGTTTGCTGATGGTATTTGTGCAGTGTAAAACGTATATCTTATAGAAAATGACTTGACAGACATTCATAAAAGCTATTGTACTTGCTTTGATGGGAAAAATTGAGATCTAGATGGAAAATAGTGGATCTTTTTCAAAGCGGTAAGATCGATTCAAAACCACAGCAGATTTCACGTCACATTACGATTCTTATCTCATGGATAGTCTCCGAGACTTACTAGTGCTTCTAGTATTTTGCAACATAGACATATCAAAAGTCATTTAGTCACCTATTAAAAATACATACAAAGAAAGTCTCTCTTGAAAACCATACTCATTTTCCACATGAGTCCAGTTGAATAGATTTGAGTTGGGTAGAATGGCAGTGAAAAGGGAATTAACTGGCAAGAATAGCGTGGCTGTATGATTAAATTAGCGGAGTTTATGGCTGGTAAGAGTCAGTGTAAAACCACTGGAATTCCGAAGGTAGGTAGCTAATGCCCTGGCCGTAGAGAGGCCAATTTGTAGCGGCTATTCGGGGCAAGGGCCAACTTGCAAGGCAGGGCTTAACTTTTATCGCCTACTTAACATGGCTGCCCACCGCTAATAGTGGATACCTCTCCCTTTTATTGTAATGAAACCTTCGTCCATCTTCGACTACTGCTTTACCTCTGCCTAATAATTCTCTTCTTTAGTGCTACTTCCTCTGCTTTAAGAAGCCTCCAAGTTCTGCACGCAGACAGCTTTATGGCCACCATTTGTTTGCTATGAAATACTCCATGACAATGCCATTTGAAACCACCATTATATACAAACATTTTTAATTTATTTGTTTAACGTGTCTCAAGTGATCAGATAACTAGAGAGCCTATGAATATTCAAAACATTTTCATGCTTATAACGATCGATTTTACCCATATAAAACCAAGTTCTCGTTAATAAAATATACTAACTTTCTTCTCGAAATAGTAATTTCACTTATTATCGCATATTGATACTAAGCAAAGACCACTACTATGAAGAAAATTATTTTATCCTTCAGAACAGCCCCCAGGTCGTGCGGAGATGGTGAGTCGAGGCAAAGGTGGAACTGTTGGCTCCTAAAACAAGGTCTGAAGAATAAAATAATTTATCTTTGTCGTGTTGACCTTAGTAGATTTATTATATATTGCCAAGCTCCACCCTCTAGCAATTATGACGGATATTTCACTTGATTCTACAAAGTACTCATTCCAGAACTCAGTTCTCAATTTACTTTTTGCAACAAGGTTATGTTTTATTTATTGAAAGGCAGACTATCAGCAAAGGCATGAGGATGAAGTACAGTTCACTAAAGAAAATCATTAAATTGTCTGTATTGCCTAATTTCCATTAAGGGAAATCGGCTTAAATATAATAAATGGTCTAATGGAAACGTTGGTGATTCCACAAAAGAGTGACCTAACTACCGACTCCCCACCAAGGCCACAGAAAAACACCTTCTGTGGAACACCCCAGGATCCAAAAGAACTGCAGTTCCTGTTGGTGGACTACATGGGCGTAGTTACGATTAGCATGTATTTAAATAATTACTTTATTATTTTTTTTCATTAATGATACTACCTTTAATAACATCTATCTTCGTTCGAACAACACTTGTGTAATTAAAGTATATTTTTTTCGAAATGCCTAAAAACGTTCGCTAGTAGAAAGTGAAAATGAGGTGTTTCACCTACCGAATTTCAACTAGAAATTCCATCCGCTTAAAGGCTACAGTTAAATACTTGAAGACCTTCACGGTAATAGTCCTGAAAATAGATATCAGTGTGAAGTTGGAAATGGTTCACTGAAAAGCCTTGATATTTCCATGAAAATTAAATGAGCTGGATCTAAAAGAACTAGACTAATTCGATAGTGACTTCTCTATCGCGGGCAGAACGCAAGCTTTGTTAATAATGAAGCAATTTTGTAAAACATTAATTAGCACGCCTCCTAAAATGTGACCTGTAGCTCCTCCTCAAAATTGCTGTCAGTCAATTATATTTGGAAATGATTTCCATTATCTAAACCAATCTTCAAAATAAATAGCCAACAATTTTAGAAGCATTCAATAAAATTAAAACTTTAAAAAAATTAAGTGACAATATTTTCTATTTAACTCTTTTATAACGATCATTTTCACTTAAGTGGAGTGTCGGTGATTTAGTCTTATTAGATAACGAAAAAGACCCTGTTCAAGTTATTATTTATATGTATTCAAACATATAAAAAATATACCCGAATGTATATATTCATCTTGTACAAAAGTCTGCAGAGGACCATGAGAGTAATCGTGGAGGTAAAGGTAAAGGTGGAGGCCAAATTTCATTTAGTTATTTATTAACTAATTAGTTATTATTAAATTTTGTCCAACTAATATTAATAAAAGACCTATTTACTATCAGACTGCCAACATTTTGTAAATTGTTATCTTCTAGGCCAGTAAAATCAATTGGGGAATAAATGTATATAACTATATATATAGTGCATTTAATTTTCAATAATATTGGTTCTACGCAATTTCAAAATTCTCCACCTCTAAATCCCGAAACTGTACTGAATTGCAGCCGTTAAAGAACTTGATCTTTCTTTTTACATAAAACTACTCAATATCGAGTTTGGTAACGATTAAACAATAAATTAATAACTCATACCGATAGAGTGGTAACAGACATATATATATATATATATATATATATATATATATATATATATACAGTTTTGAAACTGCTAAAATGGAGTTTTACCACTACACTCTGGGCTAAAGACTTATCAATTTTAAAGTTCATTCAGCCTGGTTCGTTTAGTATTCAAAAGAATTAACCAATTAGCAGTGGGTGATACACAGATCGGGTTTGATAATAAAGAAGTAAATTTTCAAAACAATAATATTATGCTTGAGAACATAATAGGCTCAAGTGTGCCTGGAATAAAAACGTCCACTAAACTTCAAATACAAAAAAACATTTTTTTAATGCGAAATTTCTCATTTTCATTTTTGGGGGGTTAAATCAGTTAATGAATGGGTAGGGCCCAACGTAGCTGAAGTGTTGGCTGTCACTTCGCCTTCCTTTATTCTCATCCCCTTTAGGCATATGTTGTCTTCTTCAGATGAAATGAAAATAGGAGTGTTTGGGGCAGAAATGAGTTTTAATTTATATAGACCCTCTTTTTGAGGTTATCATGAATGCTCATTTATTAGGCAACTAATGGGCGGTGGTCATTGTAATTGGATTAACGTTTAATATTATTAGTTATTACATTTTTCTGTCAACTATTTTTTCATGTTATATTCTTAGCTCCAAATCCAAAACAATTTGAATAAACAAGTTTTTATCTTTCAAAATACAGCAGAAAAAGCCCAAGATTTTCATTTCAAAGCAACCGCTGAGATACTCTGGTTGAATTATTAGCAGACAGCGATTGAGATCATGCTCATGACAAAAGTTTCTTCAAATGTCCATCTATCCTACCCAGGAGATGACGAAAATGAGGTCCGTTCAAAATTATATATATATACTAGCTCAGATACCCGGCTTCGCCCGGGAATTCATTTGAGGCTGAATGGTGATGGTACTTTTTAGCAGGCTTTACATTGCACAATATTTTGACATTTACCCGTCCCAGTGTTTAGGATTGATACCCGTCGTTGCCGTGGATTTGCTAATAATAGAATATTTGTTCGATAAGACTTCACTGTCTTCGATATTTTTATATTTCCTGTCTCTTATACATGTAAATAAGGTGAATTTTTATTTCAGGCCTTCCATATAACCCCCCTCCCGTTCGAACCTAAAAATTTTAATATAACTTATAATCATGGATGAATTAATGCAAATTGACATACCGAGCTTTGTTAAGTTCGTTAGTGCCCAATGAAATTGTTGGCTCCCGCTAAAGTTTTAACGCAAAACTCATTTATACTTAGGTATACGACAAAAGTGTATATAACAAAAGTTACTCCAAATAACAAAATATACAACTTTTGTTATGTTTATATTTGCGGAAAACCCAATAGGAAACGAAATATCACTATTTTTAATTTCAGGCCTTCCTTATAACCCCCACTCCTGCCCGTCCCTAGAAATGTTGGTATGGCTTATTACAATGAAGGCGTTAGTGCTAATGCACATACTGAGTTTTATTTAGTTCGGTTGAGTCTTTTTTGGCAAATAATATTGTTGACTCCCGCTATAATTTTTAGCGTATAACGCATTTAAACTTCGGTATAAGACAAAAGTGTATATAACAAAAGTTACTCTAAATAACAAAATAAACCACTTTTGTTATTTGCATATTTGCCGAAAAACCAATAGAAAACGAAATATCGCTATTTTTAATTTCAGGCTTCCCTTATAACCCCCACTCATGTTCGCCTCAGAGAAAATTAATATAGCCTAAAGTCTAAGTTGGGTTAGTAGTAATATACATACCAAGTTTGATAAAATTCGGTTCAGCCGTTTATGCGTGAAAAGGTAACAAACAAACAAACAAACAAACATACACGAAAGAAACAAAATGCAGATATGGTGTCTATGACATGTGAAACGAAAAGTTATCGTGAAATTTCGCGAAAAAAATCAATGTACAGACAGAGGTTACAATTTTATATATATATAGATATATATATCCGTTAACGCTCTAGCGGTCGCGATTTTTGTTTGGCCGATATTTAAACGCTTTATGTAAAAAGACAGTTCAAGTTCGTTAATAGCTCCAATCAGACTAGTTTTAGATGGGAATTTAGAAAATTCAAAATATCTCCGTTACTAGATGTCGGATCATAAAATAGTATAGCATCAATCTTATTGCAATTAAATGCCTATAAATACTGTTTGTTGGTGTTATACAATTATTCTCTATCTCGAATATTAACCGAGATAATTGCATTTTTAAGCCTTCAGCAAACCCCCACTTCTACTCATGTTACATAAACAATACTCTGTTATGTAAAACCACATTATTCGAAGCTTAAATACCATAAATTGTTTTCAAGAGACCTTTATTATACGAGATAAATGCAAATATGTTATGGTGACCCCCCCCCCGTAAGTTCTTGGACTAATAAAATTTGATTGATTGATATAAAAATTATTCCGATCCATTATAAAAATTAATATATTATATTTCATTAATTGTTTTTCTTTCCTTGGTTGGTACTCCTGATTGTTTACGTTTCAGGTGCTTCCTGTCAAGAGGTTTCTAATTATCGTTTGTATTTATTCATTTGATGTTGACGATAGTATTATGTAACCAGTATGTAGATTTATCTATTGTTAAACATCACGAGGGAAATCTGCTTAGTTTACGCAGCTCCTGCGTGACGGACTTTCGTATATTAAATGGAAAGTTTGTAGATTATGATTGAGATAAGGGAGATTAAGGAGAGCTTTCAGCTGTATGGGAATGGCCCCAAGACACCGAACTAGAACTAGTCCCCTGTACACAGCCAAAGGGACAAAGCAAGATGCTATTCCCTTTCTGTTGACCTTGCAGCTGGTTGCCGCCTTGTCAGCTGTAGTCTACCGCAAACCTGCTCTCTCCTTCATTATCTCTCACAATGCTCCCCTAGCTTAGGATCGGCTCTACACTCAACCAGACCAACTTTCAACCAATCTCCTTCTACTACCAGTATTTAAACATAAATATGCAATACAAGTATTGAACCTTAATCTTTGGGCCTTAATTTTCTTGGGGTGTGAAGTAAATAATTGTAACAAAAGTTCGTCAAGCAGGGGCTTCCCAATTTCCCACTTGTGGCACGTATTTCACTTATCTAAAAGTAAAAGTTCAATGAGAACAATATTTGATATTAATCTTCAAAATACAGCAAAATATACTGCTCAAAAATGAATAGGGATATTGGTTATTTTTTATTATCCTATTAATTTTAATAAATCGATCTTAATTAAATTTCTTTTCTATGGGGGTAAAAAAGACAATAATTTCTAATAAATATTTATGATATTGATAATAAAAAAAAAAAATATGCTAGGCCCCATACATACCACAAAACAGCCAATATCCCTATTCACTTTTGAGCAGTTTACATATTTTTAATATGACATGAGTATGAGGGGGGGGGGTTACTAAATGCTGACCATTATAAAATAAAGTCCGTCACGCGGGGGCTGCGTCAAATAAGCAGATTTCCCACGTGAAGTTTTACAATAGAGACATCTGCATACTACTAACAGTAGTAGTGACGAGTCTTAAACTAATTTCACGAGAGCCGAACAGTTACGGAAACGGCCGAACTAGCTTTCGTGGGATACTCACGAATAGACCCGACATCAGCCGATCTCATAACGCCCGTTATCCGCACACACTTAATAAAAATGAAAATATCTCGGTTAATATTCAAGATAGAAAACAATTCTATTTAACAATATTTATAGTAAATTTAATTTGCAATAAGATTGGTTCGATACAAGTTTTTGATCCGACGTATAGTAACTGAGATATTTCGAAAATCTCCCCCTCCCACTGTTCCGATTTCAGCCATTAACGAACTTGATCTTTCTTTTTGCATAAAACGAGTATATATTGAGTTTGCTAACGATCAAACAAAAATACGACCACTAGAGCGTAAACAGACAAATTATACGTATATATATATATATATATATATATATATATATATATATATATATATATATAATTTTGAACGGACCTCATTTTCGTCATCTCCTGGGTAGGATCGATGGACATTTGAAGAAATTTTTCGAAAATCGCGTCATGATTACGACCTCAATAGCTGAAATCTGTTAAAACCTGAGAATTGAATATTCTATTATTTTACTCAATTTTCGGTACAATTATTATTCAATTCCAATTTCAGCGATATTTTACTCTTGCATTAATTTGTACTGGGCGATAATGTAATAATTTTCCTTTATTCGTCGTGCCCATTTCCTCTTTCCAGGGAGAAAGTTATGAATGTCAACCATCGAACGCTACCTGATAAAAAATTAACAATATGCAGTCAAGCCATTGTAACAGCAAGGTCCGGAAGGCAGGAGTTAACAAGCCATACACTGGCACCCCCAGTAGCCCATCACCCTCCCCATTTTCACCGATTCCAGGTGGAGTATGGTATTTATGGAAATGGTCTTCCACCGGCCAGAGTTAGGCCGATAAAAAATTCATGGACGAACTGGCTAGTCGAGCCTGTAAATGCGGCTATTATTATTAACACAGGTGAACTCCCGTCTCTCGTATGCATAGATACTGCCGTTTTGGGACACATTTCCTATAATCCCTGCATATATACCGCTCGCTTAATGTATTGGAGGATTATCCACCAACCGAAGGGCTATTGCAAAACATTTTTTATCCATCATTCATAACCCTGTGAGAAAAATATATTTAACTTTTTGATTTTTATTATTTAAGCTTAGAGACAAGTAACAAACAAAGGTTTGAGTGGAATTAAAAAAGTCCGTCACGCAGGGGCTGCGTAAACTAAGCAGATTTCCCACGTGAAGTTTTACAGAAGAGAAATCTGCCCAAAAACAACTGCAGTAGTAAGGGATCTCTAAACCAAATCATGAGGGACGAATAGTTACGTAAACACCCGCCAGAGCTCTCGGCGGAAAGTCCGGAACAAAGCTGAGTCCTGCCGACCACACAAACAATACAAATGCAAATATCTCGGTTAATATTCAAGATACAGAATAAATGTATAAAACAAGATTTATAGTAAATTTAATTGTCAATAAGATTGATTCTATACAATTTTTCGATCCGACGCATAATAACGGAGATATTTTGAATCTTAAAAAAAAAAAAACCTTTTAACCCCCCCTCCCACTGGTCCGATTTCAGCCATTAACGAACTTGATCTTCCTTTTTACATACAACGCTTAAATATGAAGTTTGGTAACGATCAAACAAAAATTGTAGGTGGTTAAGATGTATTACTCAGGTAAATAAAAACTCTAGAGGTCACTCCCTTCTATTCACTACACACACACAAGTTAATGTTCGATTTGAAACAACCCAATCTTTCTCATCGGCAATCCAAGTTCCCTCCTCCTCCCCAATTTAAAACTGAACTTACATATTTAAGAAATATGACACACAGACAAATATACTTCGCTACCAATGACAAAGACCTACCGTATTCTCCATTCCCTCTGCCATATACTCCATCTATCCTAAACTTATTGCAACAACGAATTCACAGGATTTAACCAGTAGGTCTTTAACCACTGTATCAAAGTAAGGCATTTTGTTAATTGAAGCAAAGTATAATCTTCAACACCTATCCATTTGCTGTGCTTTAAATATTTTTTAAGTGTCGCAATGGAAAGATATTAAATCCATTTGCTAGAAATGAATATATTTGGCTAGAAAGCCCACAAAAGGCCATGGACTGCCTTAGAATTTTAAGGATGGTCAAATGGACAGCTTGACGCATTACATGTGGATTTGTGGTGATCTTACAGACAATAGATAAGAATTTATTTAATCAAGCAGGAAGTCAATAAATTAACGATACTGAGTAGACATCGGTGAACATACACAAGTCAAACCTCAGTGAGTAGACATTTAAATAGAATTTAGGAATTCCGGTGTCCAAACTTAATCCACTGAATTAACAATCTCGTTTGTCAACCTTTCGACACAGGTGTCAATATCTCGGTTAATATTCATGACAAAATACTTATTTAAAAATATTGATAGGCAATTTAATTTGCTATAAGATGGGTTTATACAATTTTTTTGAAATTTTGTCTTATTTCGAATTTTCCCACCTATAAACCCCTTCTCACTGAGGTCCGATTGCAGCTGTAAACCAATTCAATCTTTAGTTTTACATAAAACGCTCATGCATCGAGTTTGATTACAATAAGATAAAAATAATTGCGGCCGCTGGAGCGCTAATACAAATAGTTTTGAACGGACCTCATTTTTGTTATTTACTAAATAGGATTGATGGACATTTGAAGACATTTTTCGAAAATCGAGTCATGAGTACAACATTAATTGCTGATTTCCCCTCAGGGAAATCTGCTAAAATGATGATGGGAACGATAAACCTTTAAAACAACTACAAAAACATAATGAAATAATAATAATACTGTCAATTTGGTTGAAAGCAGTTTCCCAGTTATAGTATTTTGTTGAATGATGTGCTGTCTGGGGGGGGGGGAAGGGTGTCATAGCATTAGCCATAATCTCACATCGTAAGCCTAAAATGGCGAGACCTAAAGTTCGATTCCCGCATGGGCAATAGAAATGTATTTATGTTTTATTAGTTCTCACTCATTAAATAAAATCCTTTGCCCCCCCCCCCGGCTAGAAGAGGGTGGTAACCTGTAGATCGTCCTAATTAGCTTTAGTAACAAAAAGTGTTCGTTAATATATAATGTTAATAATTATGTCCTGACAGAGCCTTCCAGTTGATTTATTAATAATATATTAGGCTAGCTTGGAAAACAAATTCAGTTTCAGCGGAACACTAGTAATTCCCGAGTTGATACATGTATTGTATTTATAAAGCAGGAATGTAAGCGTGATTGAAATTAAGAAATATTATCGCATTTGACTGAACCTAGAGCAGATGGGGTTGAAATAACGATACGGACGACCGTTTTTGCGAATGAGGGTAGCCAGGCAAAGAGGGGGGGGGCTGAATTTTTGATCAGGTCTCCCCCTCCCCCCCTCGACATTAAATAAACAGCGGTCTAATTGCACCTGATGCTTTGGTGCCGAGCCACGAAAGTTGAAACTGCTCCGTGAATATTTCAGGGTCGGAGAGCCGCGGGTCACCCTCCCTTCTGGTCTGGATTTCCGGGCCGACTCTCGCACCGGCTCCCTGGGGCACGATGAATTTGTAACGTGAAACGGAATGAAAAATCGCCCTTTACTGAAATTGTGAAACGAGGTTATCATCCGAACATGCCTGGCGGTGGCTTCCTATACATCTTTATTGCATGTTAGCGATTGTTCCTACGCTTAAAAAGGGAACAAAAACACGCTATGTTGAGCTTCGCTCTTTGTAAGCACAGCGTGTTCTACCGCAATCGTTTATTTGAATTTCACCTGTGGGGTTCCAAATGTTCATTCATCAACAGACAATCAACCATTGCAAACCCCTGTTCTAAATAAGGAAATTCATTAGTAAGCAATAATATTCTAATATACCATAAAGAACGTATTGGAAATTATGTCAGAGACAAAGGAGTGGTATCATTAAAAATAAAATAAATGTGTTTTAAAGAGAAACGCTGAGCTAAGGCCTATAAGGCTATTAATGTAGGAAGAAATATAAGTCAACTTAAGTCTCACTTTCATTAAAAGTCCGTCACGCAGGGGCTGCGTTAACTAAACAGATTTCCCACTTGCGTCCCGTATTTGCATTTATCTCATGAAGTTCAATGAAAACAATATTTGTTATTTAGGCTTCAAAGATAGTGCTTCATAATATAAGAGCTTATTGTTGATAAGACATGAGTAGGAGTGGGGGTTTACCGAGGGCCGAAAACTAAAAAAACGCAAATATCTCGTTTAATTAATATTAAAGATAATGAAAACTTGTACATAACATCATTAATAGCTCTTTTACAGTGCAATACGATAGGTTCCATTCACATTTTCGATCCGAAGTACAGTAACGGAGAAATTTCGAATTATATATAATTTTGAACGGACCTCATTTTCGTCATCTCCTGGGTAGGATCCATGGACATTTGAAGAAAATTTTCGAAAATCGCTTCAAACTACCGATCATGATCTCCCGAAATACAGCAACTGAAATTCAAAGGTATTTATTTGGGAGCGCATGGCTCTCAGTTTTTACTTTCTTGTTTAAGTAAAGAAAGTATTGTATTTGTTCTAAATATGTCCTTTAAGGAATTTGTCCTTTTTTGGATATATACAATTTACGCCAGAACTAACTTCGCACTGCTGTTTTGTGTTCCATTATTGTTGGATAGTTCCATAAAGATGACGTATCATTGTAACACTCGCCCTACTGTTCTTATTTTCCGAGAACAAATTGACTTCCTGTACAAGGCATCAATTGCCAGGCGTAGCCCGTTGATATAGCGGCATTATACTGGCATTTAAAAAAAAAAAACTCAAATTCGTTTGGTATCCATTTGAGTTAAGGCATTCGTCTTTTAAAAGATTTCCCTGAGGGGAAATCAGCTATTGAGGTCGTACTCATAACGCAATTTTTGAAAATTTTCTTCAAATGTCCATCGATCCTAACCAGTAGATAACGAAAAAGAGGTCCGTTCAATACTGCATATATCTATATCTATCTATCTATCTATCTAAATATATATATATATATATATATATATATATATATATATATATATATATATATATATATAGATATACGTATCTATATATTTGTTACCGCTCTAGCGGTCGTAATTTTTGTTTGATCGTTACCAAACTCAATATTTAGTCGCTTTATGTAAAAGTAAAGGTCAAGTGAATGACTGAAATCGGACATGTGGAAGGGGGGCTTTAGAGGTGGGCATTTTCGAAATATCTCCGTTACTATAAGTCGGATCGAAAAATTGTATACAACCAATCGTATTGCAAATAAAATTTACTATAAATATTGATATATACATTTATTCTCTATCTTGAATATTAACCGAGATATTTGCGCTTTTATTAAATGCTGGTGGATAACGGACGAGAGTGAGTTTCCCACCGAAAGCTAGTCGGCCGTTTTCGTAACTCTTCGGCACTCGTAAGGAGATTTCTCTATTTTAAAACTTTACTTGGAAAATCTGCTTAGCTTACGCAGCCCCTGCTTGATGGACTTTTTTTCATCATCTAGAAGGACGATGAGCTGTTATTTGAAAAATATTTGGAAAATCGCGCCATTTTTATGACTAAAATGTCTGACTTCCCTTGAAGAAATCTACAAAAGGCATTATCCATTCCTATCCTAAGCCACAATGAACTTGATAATTTAATGATTGTATTAGTCCAAATGTATGTATTAAGCGGCGTTAAGAGGAGTTGGTCTGAAGTTGTAGAGACAGTGGAATTGAAGATGTCGGTGGGTTGAGAGAGCAAGACTATTGGATAGACTATTGAAGACGATCAAAGAGGGAGCGAGGTTAGAGGCAATATCTGGGAAGAGGCTGGGCTATGTGTAGGCATGTGCTTTCATTAGGGTAGTGGCATGCAGCCCGAATATTCCCTATAGACCCATCACCATACCTGCTCCTACACCATACCACTACCAGCCCTTCCTCTTGTCCAACACAGCCTGCATAATTAGAATAACTGGGCCATTTCATCACCGCTCGCATTCCTATAATATATAAATAGCACAATAGACAAACCGTAAGAGTCAGTGGCTAGATAAACTAAGCAGATTTCCATGTTATATTTTACAATTGCACTCTACAGTCATTTTATACTATGTTCCATGAACGTTGTATATTATTTTTAATGCCTGTGCATGTATGCAATTTGAATATTGATGTCAATGGACTGACTTGCTCGCCCACACACTTTCCTATTGAACCTTTTATTCAGTACTAGCTGCACCCTACGCGCGTTGCTCTCCTACCAACTAACAAAAAATTTGAAGGAAAGACATTACACAAATATTGAATTCATTTTATTGATTTTGAAAAGTCCATATAACAAAAGTTATTTTAAATAACAAAACGAACATTTTTTGTAATATGCACGTTTGCCGAAAAATGAATAGATTACGAAATATCGCGTTATTATATTTCAGACCTGCCTTATAACCCCTACTCCTGTTCGGTACGTCAAAATTTTATATTATAATAGTTATAGGTTATTATTAAGGGAAGAGGTAGGCTTAGTATGTATAATTGTAATTTACACAAGGCGTAGAATTTAGAACATGATGTTGACGATTCTTAAAGAAGTTAAATCATACAAATTGTGTTCGAATTGATAACTTTATTGTCACGACTAAGGACGAATTCATATTAATTAAAATTTTAATGAATAGCAACTTCAGACATTCTTCGAAAATTGTATAACGTTTAACTTTTTTTTTATAGTATTATTTTTATTGCAGAAATGAACGATATATAATCTCAGTAAATATTTCTATCTTTCAATGATTTAAGGAAAATGAAAATATTTGGAATAAAACCCTATGAAGGATCCTATACTGAACCTTCCAAATAGTTTTGGTAAAAGATCAAATGGTCAGATAAAATAAGTATAGTAACAATAAGTATGATATTTCTCCCATTCTCTCGGGAGAAGAAACCATTGTTTACCACTTATGTCTATTATTTAAAGGGTCATAGAAGAATGAAGAAAAGTAAAGCCATTGGTAGATGAAAATATAATGCTTTCATTGAATAATCCATCTCATAACGTGAGGGGTTTAGGGAGCTGGGGCGTATAACAACATATGCATGAAGAAGCTTATAATCTTGTCTCAAAGGAAATTTTCGGTAGGCGTTTATAAGTGCAGCCTGCCCTGTCAAGCAGAAGAGGAGCAAAGGGAATAAGAGATTAGCCTGGCTTTTGATGTCACCGCCAAGACACCAGTTTCAGCCCTTTTGTTGCCCCATTGTCAGCCTCTGAAATATTTTTACATGCTTTTGAGAAACTCCTTTATTTTCATTTACCTTTATTCAAGAAAATTAGGTTATTGGTCCTCTGAGCTGATAAACCTTATAAAAAATGCCCTGTTGCTCCAAAGAAGAGAATAAAAATTTACTTATTTCTCCATTTGCACTTGAAGGGTCAGTGAGCCGAAACTGTCAAACCAATCAAAACTGTTAATCCAATCAAATAATATACTAACTCATTAAATAATAAGTAGGCATTCCAATCTACTTAAGCCCATGAAGGGTTGACTCCTGCCACTAGGGTTTAGCAAAGCTGTTACATATTTTAACAGTTCCAGACATTTCATGTCCTTCTGAAAATGTATTATTATAATTGGGGTTCTCCCTTCCAAGATAATTTAGGTTGGACTACTGAAATTCAGTAATCAAAATGACATAATTTTAGAGGAATTTACAAATTAGCGTTTGTTGTTATGGATTTTTAATGAAAAATAATACAGAAAAATTTTGATTTTGTAATTCATAATTCATTAATTATCAAAAAAAAATATGGGAACCTTTCATAGCCAAAAGTTAACCCTTTTTAGTGAAATGCGTGTTCTTCCTTCCGGTCGCTTGGACCAGAGCCAGTATAACATTTCATTTGCTACTCCTGTTGATCAAATTTGTGTGTGTGAGTTTGTGCCCGGAAATAAAATTTTGTGGGAGAAATTCCCAAAATCTGTTGGAAATAGAAAAATAGCCCCAAAAAAGGGAAGGGGTGAGTTTGGGGGATGAAACACGAAAAAACTAATTCCTTCACCATTATTAGCATTATCGATTGATCAAAGATTGACATAAATCAGCACCGACTGATGTTCTAGAAGAAATTCCGTTGATCGAAAAAAAAAGAACACGCTTCAATACAGAATGGAACGTTCGTCACGCAGGAACTGCGTAAACTTAGCAGATTTCCCACGTGTTAGTATTTCGCATTATTGACTTCTACTCACCATATAATTTATATCTCTAAGTAAGGTAAGAAAAAACGCCTCGTTCCTTCACTATTCTATGAGAATAGTGAAGGAACGAGGCGTTTTTTCTTACCTGAGATAATTCCTTCACCATCCAGCACCTTAAAAATGGATCTCTAAGTAAAACTCCGATAAATAGAAATGTGGGTTTACAGGAGGCTGAAAAAAAGAATATACGACTAACTCTCATTACCATTTGACCTACGAAAACATTTGGCGTACAATAGTTGTAGAGCACACATGGAATAACACAATTGGTTTTATAACACTTTTCGTTCTAATAATAACGGAAATATTTCAAGTTATTGAGCACCCCCCCCCCCTCGAAACCTCAATATATCTGGTCTGATTTAAGCAATCAATGACTTCGAACATTAGTGTGGAATTAAATGAAACGGTTCAATATCGAGTATCGTATAGATCAAATAAACATTATCAAGTCAAGACCTCAAAATCTTAAATGATATCGTAATCGCACTATGTAAAGTCATCAACTTTAAACGTCTTTCCCTTGCCATGGGACACTTGGAGAAAGTCTAGATTTGACTTATACCTTTACAATACATACATGTCGCCTGGTAAGAGTTTCATAATTAGATTTGGTATATTTCTCTTTGTTTTTTTTTTCTGAACAGAATGTTAAATTGTCATTTAAATATACTAGTTACGTCTAATTTAAGCGGATATCCAGCGTGTTCTTAAATCTTCATTTTCCCAGCAATATCAATTGTTCAAAGCACACTACGATGTGGAGAAGTACCTCATTTTTATTAGCAACATCCGCGTTACAAGAATCATAGCACAGTGCAGACTTTCTTCGGACAAGTTTCTCAAAATTTATTGGAATGGCAGTTCATACAAGCTTAACTGTGAGGAATTATGCAGCATTTGCGATCTTCATGAAGAGGAAACACTCCACCACTTCTTCTTCCGCTGTCCTATGTCTAGCCACATCAGAAATGCATTCATCTCCAAAAATATTAACTCTACCGATTCACCATATATACAGCTCAAGCAATTGTTCACAATAGAAGACAAATCTAAGGCCTTTGATACATATAAATTTGTTATTAATGCAGTTAAAGAACGAACTTTCATAATGTTTAATTGATTTATCACTTCCTACAGAAGTAGTAAATATTTCATTAATTATTATTATTCATATATTTTATTTAACTATTTATTTTTCATAATTAGTATTGTGCCTTCGGAATTGATTGATAATTTAGAAGAATTGTCTGTTTATTTTGTCTATTATTATACAGATAACTTTTATTTCATTTACTTATTATTATATTTTTATTTCATTTTATTATTTTTTTTTTCTTTTCCTTAAATTTTTATTTCAATAAATTATCTTTAATATAAGCAGATTAATGAAATTTTATGTTCTTGTTTATTTTCCTTTTCTTTTCTTTCTTTCTATTACTCTATTTTTATTTTTGTTTCTATTAATTTCAGACTACTTGGGTATCAAATTTGAAGATCACCCAATGTTGAGTAAGCTATTTTAACTATAATGTAATTCATTGTTTATTAATATACAATATTAGCCAAATTATTTATTTTATCAATCAACAATTTTATTGTATTACTTTAGAGAAGTATTGTACCTACCCATGTGTTTTAATTTATTATTTTTTTTTATTTTTGTAAAACTACGCACACCCTGTAAAAGGTTTATACTTAAATACAGAATTTTTATGTATTTATTTTAAGCTACATAAGCCAGTTGATTTAAGGCATACTCTATGAGACTCCGATCTGCCTGAGTAGTCAGTGTATATGTTTTAAAACCAGTAATATACAAAGAAGTCAGCCACTTTAGATGAGTAGAAATAAACATGAAACATATATGACTTCCTAAGACTTCTAGGATTTAAATTAAATTATTTAATTTTTGCAAATAAGACTAATTGGAACGGATTATCTACAGGTTATCTCCATTTTCTAGCCAGGGATTTTATCTCTACTAAGGATTTTATTTAATGAATTCCGTCACTAAATAAATTCGTATTACCCAGGCGAGAATCGAACTTCCCAGGTTTATGAAGTGAGATTACGGTCATCGCTTTAACTCACATGGATAACCTGAGCCCCACATTCTATCATTTGTAGTTATATTTGGCAGCTGATTAATAGCACTTGAGCTAATAATGAATATTTGTAACACGAAACAAATTATAATAGTAGATGTTCTAACCTGAAAAGATTGTGATAAACTGAAAAAGGATAATATCAGAAAAATATTCAGAAAATAACTTATTCATTTAGCATTGCATAAAATCTTAAATATTGCACCTAATACCACAGTAGAATAATCAACTATAAATAGTGATATTTGTAAAGGACGTAACTTCTCTAATATAGTTTAAAAAAAAACTTGTCATAAATATATAATGTTAAATAAAGTTTGCCGCAATATGTCAGGACAATGTGAACACTTACATCAGCCTATTATGACACTAAGACGCCTACAAAATGTCTTTTTATTATTCACTAAGGTCGTAATATGAAATTGATAATGTCTAGGTCAATAAAAATGGAATAAACAGTAGGCAATATTCCGTCATAATGTTACGTCATCACTCAAATAAACTTGAAGATAGACGAACTAATAGGTCGCATGTCTTCAAATATGAAACAGATTTACTCTTACACATATATTGGGAAAACACTTGGCCACGAATTATATACACGTACTTTTATACATTATAAAACCTTTTTTATTTTAATTTGAATTAAATGAAATTTATAAATATTTACCTCACCTTTCTCTCTATGTGGACCAACATGAAATGTGACATATTCACTGCAAAATGCACACACACACACAAACACACACACACATATATATATATATATATATATGTATAGTTACTACGGTTAAGAATATATATACTCGAAAACGATCTTATAGACAAAATTACAAAAGAACCAACAAAAAGTGAAATCCTACCAATTAGATACCGAAAAATTTCACAACAGCATATAAAATACGTACTACATACATACAACTTAAAAAATCGTCAAGAAAGGTGGACAGTCACAGCAAAGGAACTCACTTAAAAACATTTATATAGGACATTGAACTACTGCACAGCACAGACACTGCATACCACACTTACAGATACTACCAACTACTATTTACACAGATTCAAACTTCGGAACTCCAATAAACGGCCTAGTGACAACATTACTATACAAACCACTGAACACCTACTCTACAGCAGTAGACACTAACACTAATCAGACATTCATTAAAAGATCTAATAATAAAAAATCACGCATAATAGCCACAAGAAACACAGGAGTTTATGACAAAACATCATTTTATTTTTAGAAAAAAAAAATTCAAAATCTGTATTAATAGCAATTCAAACATTAAATCGCATTAATAATCAATTCAAAAACATACTAATTATTAGCACACCTTTTGCTTGTGTTTATATCTTTTCAAATGTATTTGTTTTATTTATTTTTGTTATTTTATATACCTAAAAGGCTTACTTCAATTCATTTAACATATACAATATATCAAGACAGTCTTCCTTAACGAACGTGTTAAATAAAATAATATATGGTATATGTAGAAAATAAACTCCAGTTTCAATGGGCAATGTGTAATGTAAAACACACACACACTCATATATATATATAATAAATAAAATCTGACTTCACCACTTACGAAGCGTCATGAGTGCTATATGATGCTTTGTAGAAAATCTCTCCAATCTCAGAAATATTCTTACACTGCTGAGCTTTATTTTTGGATTCTTATCTTATTTTTAGTCTGAATCTGAGTGTGTGTAATAATGATTGAACTCCTAAATCATTAAATTATTTTTAACCGCCCCGTAACTTAGGATGTTGGAGTCCCTTCCTTTATTTCCTCGAGGCGTAAATACATATACTGATAATACCTATGCCAGCAAGCATGACGTGGGAATGGAAAAATCACTGTTCCTCTGAAAAGATACCTTTATAGAATTGATGACGTAAGGAGAAAGCCGCTTTCTCAGTCATGACGTAAAGGATGAAGCCGAACAGAGGGAATCAAACATTAATGACGACATTTCGTCCCTAATAATAGGCTCTCGCTTTAGAAATGACCTCGTTTCCTTGACCGACGATCTTTAAAATAAAACGCGAGTTCAAGAGTACTTGAACCTTTTTTGTCGAAATGATTAAATCATGAAATTTTGAGCTTATTGATCGATGAGTGAGGTGCTAAAGGGATGGGCTATTTATTATGCTCTTGGTTTATTTTGACTACTGTTAAAATAAGTATGGAAATAACCAAGTAAGAGAGAACCTCTAGACGGACTGGCTTGGTCTTATCGATTTGGGAGAATTCTAACTCCTATTGATGTAGGGTTACACAGAGTAATAGCGTGGAAGAACATATCAAAAAAGTTCCTAGTAGGTGCTGCGTAAACTAAGCAGATTTCCCGCGTGTAATTTAACAATAGATAAATCTACATATCGGTAACACAATAGCACCGTCAACATCAAGTGAATAAATACAAATGATAATAAGAAACCTCCCGACGGAAAGCGTCTGAAATGTAAACAAATAATTCTGCCAACTTCTTGCCGGAAAGAAAAACAATTACTGTTGTAAGTGCGGGAAGCTTTTTAAAGACAATACAATGAAAGTATTAAAGAGATAATTTCCTCGCCCTGGTTATACCTAAATATTTACTCTTCTTGTGGAAAGATGAGGGTGAATAATACAAGTTACTATTTGAGTTCTACAAAGAACCAAGTATATATTGAATAAATAACATATAATAAACTTTATATTAAGGAAGCTAATTTTATACAACTTAAACCTTAAACGAATGCTAATTTAGGAACTAACCTTATATCTAATTGACACAAACATTACCATTTATTGATATAGATGTTGAGAGAACAAAGGAACAATTCCTGAAATATATCAGAATATAACATACTATATTAACTTTATTGAGAACTATTTATTATATCTAGTACTATAATTTATAATGAATCAGAATAATTTTTATCTCAATCAAATACATTTTAGTAGTTCAAGAATTTAAGAAGAGGGGGGGGTCACAAGAACATATTTACAAAATAAATTAACAAACTTGATCTGTCTTAAGGCATAACACGTGTAAATATCGAGTTAGGTAGCGATCAAACCAAACATTACTACCGCTAGAGCGGCAACAGATATATATATACATATATATATATATATATATATATATATATATATATATATATATATATATATATAATTTTGAACGGACCTCATTTTCGTCATCTCCTGGGTAGGATCGATGAACTTTTGAAACTTTTTTTCGAAAATCGCGTCATGAGTATGACCTCAATAGCAGATTTCCTTTAATGGAAATCTGCTAAAACAGTGTTGTCAGGCTGCTGGAATCAGATACTTATAGGTATAACTGGAGTCTCTCTAGTAAGACGAACGTGTTTATATACAAACGGTCGTATTGTATTGTGCAGTGAAGCGCGGACTCTCACCAAGTAATATGAGATTCTTAATGTCTGGGAGAAAATAAACCTGTTTTGGACATTTGAATCAATAAAAGAACAGCACACATGGAGACGGAGCAGCAATGAATAACTGATAGATACGTATTGAGAGTAGCATTAAGAGGATAAGTCGAGAGACTGCTCAGGAAAATTTTGAACGACACACCAGAACTCATGAAAGGCATATGTCAGCAATACATAATGATATAACTTGGCTGTTTTAGTACCCTACATTTCTTCCACAATGCTGTTCTAATTAATTTCAGTTTTGGCTCGAAAAGGATAATAAAAAGTATGGAAGCATCGGAAAAGCAGTTTTTCTGATTTTTTTTTCACCCACTTAACAGAGTACCATATAATAGAATAAGACAAAGATTTCATTGCTGTCATCTCATTTTTTCATGGGACGTTGTTTTAAAATTTTCTCATAGTTAATTAATAAAACACTGTCAAATGGGGAAAATGTCTTTCTAATTAAAGTATTTTTTTTAATGCCAATTAGTTGTATAAAAATAAATTTCCTTTCCCAATAAGTGGGACTATTGCAAAAGTCAACTCGGTGGAAAAGAGATATTTAAGTATAAAGTGGGAGGAAACGTATTTAAAAAGAAAAATAACAGACAAAGAAAACAAAGAGAAAAAGAAATTAACGAGGAAGTAAACTCATTAAACAAAGTAACTGAACAAAGTAAAGATTCAGTCATGAACAGACACAGAAAAAAATAATGAAGATAGCTTGAGCACAGAAAGAAAAGACTAAAAAAACATAGGACTGGAAGAAAATGTCGATTTCAAAAATAGAAAACATCCCAGTTTGTACTTCTTATTATACTTCAATTTACAGTAAATAATCTTGTTATTTGCTAAAGAAAATTAATTTAAATTCAGATTATATTTTTCATTCTTTAAGAAATAAAGCTTTATTTAGTTAGTTCTATAATCGCAGGCAAGATTAATATCTTAGAAAAATCAAGGCAGTCATTCATTTCTTTTTCCAAGGGTTACAACAAAATATAAATGTTTTACCAACACAACTGTACGGTATGCATTACATAATTAAATATGCTCAGGACCAAATGATTTAAGGCTTTATTTCAGGCAAAATACGTGGAGAACGAAGGCTTCATTCATATATCTGAACATTCAGCATTACAAAAATTATTTTAAGGAACCCAATTTACTTTTTCATCGATACAAGACGGCTTTGTGACTAGAATTTGATTCATTTCAATCATCGAGGTTTTTTTTTTTTGTTTTTTTTTCCAAATGATTTCATTAATTTTGAACTGTTCATTTGGAAGAGATTTTTACGCGTAATCATGGTATAGACATTTCAGTTTCAGACACTCAATCAGGGAATGAGGAATCATTAATGATTGGCCTGACCTGCATTACCTGTGACCCAACTGACATTGAAACGGCATTATTCGAGTATCTATCAACAGTGAAGCTGAAGAAACTTTTCAACAGTAACTAATAAATTACTGATGTAAATTACGTGGGTGAATCAAATATAAACGAGACTTTTCGCCTTTCGGGCACAGTAGTGGTGGGAGAACGTTCCCGCCTTTTTTGTTGTTGGGTAGGTTAGTCAGGAGTAGGGGAAGCACGTGATCTCGCCACCTCGATCGTCTCGGTGTCCACCGTGACGATGTTGGAGGAAGAGGTACCCCCGTCGACTGCGCAACGTGTCGTACTTAAGTATCTCGCCGCAGAAGGCGTAAAACCCGCCGAAATCTTGAGGAGATTGACTGCACAGTTCGGGGAAAAGACACTTTCGCGAGCCAGAGTGTTTGCATGCCATAAACAGTTTGTGGGGGGTCGTGATCGTGTTGAAAATCCGACTTGCATATCGCCGCAAAAGACGAGACCTACCGATCAGAGAAGTGGTTCTTCTCCATGACAATGCTCGCCCCCATACAGCAGCCATGACTAGGGAAAAATTGGAGCAACTGGGGTGGGAGACACTGGAACACCCTCCTTACAGTCCAGACCTGTCACCCTGTGACTTTCATGTGTTTGGCCCTCTCAAGGAAGCTTTAGGAGGCCAAAGATTCGACAGTGATGGTGAGGTTGAAGCCTATTGCGCAATTGGCTGCAGACACGACCTGCATCTTTCTACATGGAAGGAATTGGAAAGCTACCTATCCGTTGGGAAAAATGTGTTTCCAAGTCAGGGGATTATGTAGAAAAATAAGCTATATTATTTTTTGCGTTTAAAATTAAAATAAATATAAAAAAAAAAAAGTCTCGTTTATATTTGATTCACCTAATAATATTTTACAATTAATTTTGCATAGGGCTCAAATTCATAAAACCTTTAATATACTGTTGTATCCCCCCAAATTAAGCGTTGAATGTTGTTATAGTAGAAGATGTATAAACGAATGTTTACAATTTACAAATGTATTTGGAAATAGAGCTCAAGGGGTCTAAGCTATTTTCTATTGTTGTTGAAAGAATCACTATATTTAACTAATCTTACAATAACCAGGAGACCCTAACAGATGACAGGGGTCATTTAAGCAATTACAGGATACTCTATCTAGGGGAGACCCAGCAGAAGCATGTTAAACTCTATCAGAAGGTCTATGCAGAGGACTAAAAGTGCCTAGTCAATTCTAAGATACTAGAAAACGGAAAGTACCTTGCTGTATACCAGGACACCCTAGTAGAAAACTTAGCCTTACATCTGTATACCAGGAGACCCAAGAAAAATAAAATGAGCGTCTTAACCATTACCAGTAGGAGTGGGGGTTTACTGATGGAGTGGGCTAAAAACTAAAAAATTCAAATATCCAGGTTAATATTAGTCTCAGAGAAAATTAGTCTTAAAATAAGATTAATTCTATACACTTTTTTTATCCGACGTATAATATCGGAGAAATGTCGAATTTTCTAAATTCTTCCCCGCCAACCCTCCCCCCTCCTCCCCGATCCAATTTTAGCCTTTAACGAACTTCAGTTTTAGTTTGGTATGAAACGCTTATATGTCTAGTTTGGGTAACGATAAAATAATAATTGCGATCACTAGTGCGGCAACAGACAGACACACACACACACACACACACACACACACACACACACACTCATACACAAACACACACACACACATACACAAACACACACACACACACACACACACACACTCATACACAAACACACACACTCACACACACACACACACATATATAACTTATATTATAAGTAATGAAGTAAGTTATATATTATCAAGTTCGAAGTTTGTATTTCAAGTTTCTGAGAAAATTGTTAAGTATATTAAACAGTCTACCAAAAGATTTGAGGTCTAGGTGTAGCTGAGATATCTGCGATTAAATCCTAGTAAAAAAAAATTAAATGTATTTTATTTTTTTACATTTTTATGTAATGAAAATTATCATTTTATTATTATTATATTATCAAAAATATTTCGTTCATTCTATTAAAAAAAGAGCTTTCTTATAAAAGTTGCCAACTTACGCCCTACAAAATTCTTAAATATAAATTGGAGAACAAAGCCGTAGATTCAAAGAAAGAAAAAATGTTCACTCAAAGAACGGAAAATCGCAATGAATGAAGATACAAAAATCACTAATAAGATTCCTAGATGTGTTTTTAATTACGTATTAGCAGATTTCCCTTAAGGGAAATCAGCTATTGAGGTCGTACTCATGACGCGAGTTTTGAAAAATTTCCTCAAATGTCCATCGATCCTACCCAGGATGAGGTATATATATATATATATATATATATATATATTTGTCTGTTAACGCTCTAGCGGTCGCAATTTTTGTTTGATCGTTACCAAACTTCATATTTAAGCGTTTTACGTAAAAAGAGAGATCAAGTTCGTTAATGGCTGAAATCGGACCAGTGGGAAGAAAATTCAAAATATCTCCGTTATTATGCGTCGGATCGAAAAATTGTATAGAAACAATCTTATTGTAAATTAAATTTACTATAAATATTGTTCTATACATTTATTCTGTATCTTGAATATTAACCGAGATATTTGCATTTGTATTGTGTATGTGGTCGACGAAACCCTGCCATGTTCCGGACTCTCCGCCGAGAGCTCTGGTGGCCGTTTCCAGAACTATTCGTCCCTCGTGAATAGGTTTAGAGATCCCTTCCTACTACAGCTGTTATTAGGCGGATTTCTCTATTGTAAAACATCACGTGGGAAATCTGCTTAGTTTACGCAGCCCCTGCGTGACGGACTTTTTTTTTCTTTCTCCCGAAGAAATGATCACCGTGCATGGTACATTTAATTAGACATAATAATCACGAAACCACGAGAACGTCAAGTTCCACTGGATGTTGGGTTACAGAACAGCGGGTCATAAATTATTCTGGAACTTACAGATAGGTTAATATAGTTGAAACACTAAGTTAAAGCGAGTACTTGAAGGGCGACCCCGTCGAGTTAAATCAATGCCCGAGACGCGATAGCTTATCAATATTGTCGGAAGAGGTTAACAGATGTGCTATTCATTTTGATAATTATAATGAGATGAAACTGTCAATATTGGTTTTACATTGAAGGTCACATTTACCTGATATTACGTAATGACAATAGATAGATCTAACAGGTTAGCAAGTAAACATAATATAATCATTTTACGCGTGTTTGATATTTTTTCATCACTAAAAATATATTCCTCGGCTTATCTGGCATATTTGTTCTATGATTCTTTTCGTACTATCTCCCCACCCGAAATAGAATGTCGACCTGTTCTAATCTATTTTACATAGTAATTTATTTAGGCTGAACTTTTTGGAAATTATATCCTCGTTAACACTTCGAAATTTTAAAATTATAAACTATTACACCATATCAAAACATTTATTCAGAAAGGACCTTAAAAAACATTTTGACGATATTTTTGTTTTATTTAAAAATATTTGCACTTGTTTAAAGACACATTACACAGGATACCGTAATTTTGCTAATTTGAACAAATAAAAAATTTAGTAACTTCTCCTTAATGGAACAAGGACAAATCGACTATGAAAATAATATTAAAAATAAATACTAAAGTAGTATAAATCAAAAAGGGGTCCGGTACCCTTTTAGGTTCGAGAGTAACTCTTGAGGCAAACCTAGAAGCCGAGGGTACTATTTTTAAGAAGGTAAACGATTTTTATTTTGTGATGAGTCCATTAAATAAAATTATTAATCTTAAGCTAGTGACTATAGAATACTAATACAGATTACTTAGAGTGGATTACTATGTACCTCAGTTTTATAAATCAAACACATTTATTAATAGTAAAATTAGTTATACGCACAATAATTCACGGCAGTGTTTGTTGGAAGTGAAGAATGTTTACTTGGAGAGAGAGAAAAAACGTCCAATTCTTCACAATTTGTTTATTTCAGCGCTAAGCGCTTTCAAAGACTAATGTCTCCATCTTCAGAGCTACTTGCATGCGCTCATTGGGAAAGACAGCAAGCGATTGAGTCGCTTGCTGTCTTTCCCAATGAGCGCATGCAAGTAGCTCTGAAGATGGAGACATTAGTCTTTGAAAGCGCTTAGCGCTGAAATAAACAAATTGTGAAGAATTGGACGTTTTTTCTCTCTCTCCACAATAATTCAATACTCTAACTCACAATAAGCGAAATAACGTTTAATGTTAGCCAAGAGTGAGTGATATTTTGTGAGATAAGAAGTCACTTTCTGAGACACTTGGTTTAGGAAATAGTACTCTTCAAAGTTCTTCTCTATGGGCCACTTTATTTAAGTTGTCATAAATTTTGGTCATGATTACTACAAGCCAATGTCAAGATGTTTTTCCAATTTATTTTGAAAGTATATCTTTCGAATTAATACACTTAGAATTGCGAGATTCGTTGGCGTATCCAGGAAAATAGTGTCCAAAAACAGGAGTCTAACTACCAGCTCCACTCTTTATCTTTGAATTTTGGTTTAATTATTGTTATATAATTTAGTTTTAAAGAATGTATTGATTTAATTAAAACTAATTGTATCCATGTTATGTCATAAATCACTAAAGATAAGGCTAGAGCAGCACTACATAAATAATGAAAGAAATGAGTTAAAATTTAGTTGACCTGTATTCAGGAAGCTGTAAATTTATGTATATTTGTGGGATTGTGTGTACAAACACTCACACTTAATTTAACCCCACTATTTGAGTATTATAAATAAATATTTATTAGCTCAAAACGTTTTTAGACCTATCTACAATGTGAAATAAACCTTCATTCAAAGAAGGAATTTATTTGCTTCTTGCACTTTACAATTGCAATAGTTCAATTCATAGTATGCATTCTTATTAGTTTTATATTACATGATGAAAATGGGTATTCGCATTGTCCATATAAATACCTATGATAGATTATATTATAAAGAGTTTCAACAATCCTACCTTTGATGCCGTAAAATACGACAAATTCGTTTGTGTCAATTATTTATTCAGTGGTTTTGGAAATAATTACCTGCTTGCAAATTTCTAAGTGACGTGAGTGAAGAATATAAGTGGCTTGTAACTGTTTAGAGCCTATATCATGAGTTAATATGTTGTGAGACAGACAGCAACACACTGAATAAGTTACACTTACCCAATGGAGCAGCCTAACCTAATTGTTTTCTGACATTGTTAACTCTGATGTATAAATTATTATCAGGGTTGTAAATTATAGTACGAAAAGTATTTATTTATACTAAATACTAAGTTCACTATTCCGTGAATGGCTATGAATAAATACTTATTTTGAAAACCAGTTTAGTACATGTTCAATAGGATACAATCCCACGTAAACGAAATTATAGACGCATTTATTCGATGCTCCCCATGAAACTTACAAATACTTCTTGTGACGAAGGGTAATGGGTCAAAGTGATCCTTTCCTAGCCCAGTTCATCTCACCATAGGCTGGTGTGTATTAAATTAGATTATATATATATATATATATATATATATATATATATATATATATTAAAAATATTCCGGGTTATTGTTAATAATTAAATCATATTGTACGTCTTTGAAAAGTAAGATTAATGATAAATGTGACAAAAATATGCTCATAAATAAATGAACTAAATTAAACTCAACTCAGTTATAAAGGTTAGTTATAAATTAACTATTAATTTCAAATATAAAAAAAATGGTTATTCGAATCAATTAAATGAAGTAACTATTTTATAGTTAAAAGAAAAAATAAATAAATACATTGAATAAATTTCTTATACGGTCTTGGATTATGAATAATTTTCCTTTTTTTTTAAAATGAACTAAAATTACTTATTATTAACAGTAAAAAAATGATGATGGTCATCAGCGAGAATCGATCCACGTCAATGAATGAAGACACTCACAGTCTGGGTGAAGGCAGATGGATGAATCAGGTACCTGATACTTGATTTCATTGGAATTCCACCATTTTCCTCCCCCGACAGCCGTCCTGGGACTGCTGGATCTCCAATAAGAGTATTTGGTCCAATTGTGGAAAAGCCTTGGGCTTGAAGAAGTTCTTGGAACTGGGAGAAGCTGGAGAATGCAGTCACTTGGCCGGTAGAACAATACACTCCTAACTTACGTTGATTGGCGTCAACTGGGTGCCGAAAGGTGCCTAGGAATCGCGACTACCACCGATTCACGCCATTCACTATGATAACATACTATATATTATATACTTAATAAAATAACTTTTTACACTCATGGGTTGGCCACAAAACTTCTAGAATAATCAGTAAAAAAATTAGTTTGATATGTGATGAAACCAAGCTCAAATTTTATTATGTGATGACATAAGCTAGCCACAGACTGTGAGGCCACTGACATATCAACGCTAAAACTTACTATATTAGCAGAGGTTAATTTCTCTTCTTGGCGGGCATTAGAAATACAACTCCGTCCACTCAGGGACAGCACCTGCACTTAGCAGATTACCCATGTAATGACACACTGCTGATATCTCATATTATACTCTATATTTCAACAAATAACAAAAATCAAATGAGTACAAGTAGGGATTTACTGTAGGCTGTAAAACAATCAAATATGGAAAACTCTCTTAAAATTTAAGTTACGAGAACGTAAATATTTCAACAATTTTCAAACCTCAATAGTCTTTAAAATTTTTTGATCAGACTCATGCAAAGGGAGATTTTTGAAATTTAGAATTCATCTCATTAAACCTCCCCCCTCCTCCATTCAAGGTCCAATTTTAGCATTAAACGAGTATGATTTTTAGTACTGAATGATACGGGTAAATATCGTTAAGATCAAATAAACATTTCCCAGGCAAGATTTAAAATCTTAACAGTTGACATCATCAAATAACGTATTTCCATTTGTCTCATCTACTAAAGATTTATTGGAAAGATGGTTTGGTTTTTTAAGCTAGCAATAAAACGTTTCATAATGAATCTTAATATTATTCATGTTAAAGTGCCATGATAAAATATGGGAGTTTACTGAATGCTGAAAATTAATAAAATTTACAAAATTCTCAGGTAACGTCGGCGGACTACTGATGACAACTCCTTGCTCCCGGAGGATCCTGGTTTACAGGGGTTTTAGGTTTAGTCGATGACGCAAAACACCAAAAATGACAACCGCAAATAAATATATATTTGCTTTAATTATACTGGTAGGCCCACGTTCCCTGTCATCAATCATGGTCTTGACGTTGTCTTAATAATGTTCTTGTCCAACGTTTCGCAAGACGTACTAGGCTCTCAGACATCAAAACCCGAAGACTGTAATAATATTTGGGTTAATTAATTTATCTAGTTATTTTATCAAACATTTCATTAATAGATAATTACCCATTTGTTAACATAACTAATTAGTTATCTAATGAAACAACGCAAACAAAAAGTGTAACTACTTAATCATTTAAGTAGTAATAAGAGGGAATATTTAATAAACGATGGTTTATAAGATAAATAGCGCACCTAATTATTTTATAACACTGAAATACTGATAAAATCTGAAACATGCATTGACTTATATCCAAGGCCGATGTTTGCCTATAATTAGTAGCTAGAGGAGGTTAATAATAACACTCATGCTCTAGACAGTGGAACAAGGTCGCACGCAATTTCCTCAACTTGAGCTTACTTGGGGCGAATTTCGAGGGCACTGCTGCCAATTAGGCAACTAGTGCGTGTTTACTAACTTGGCTTCACTACACAAGGAGGATTTAGTTTAATATCACAACTTCAATATCACGAAAAGTGGTCTCAGTATTTCATAGCATCCCCTATTACATGTTATTAGTCCTGAAACATAATAGGCATTTCAAAAGTTAAAATATTTCCAGAGTTTTAATTAAACTTTTAATTCTTAGTTTTAATGAATAAAACAACAACATTCATTGCTGGAAACAATTAGCAAATATTCAAGACTTATTCAGCTACTTCTCATGAATAATCTATGTTATTTTACGGAATTATACTGTATTATCTACGAACACAGTCGGTCAACAATGAATGACTGTAATATAAAATATAAAATGTGCTTCTAAATCGACCATTTTCTAAACCTAAATTCTCTACCGGGACTCAAGTTAGACACGTGAGTTTAGGTGTTGGTCTTAATCTCATATGGTAAACCAAGAAGACCACCCTGGCTAGAAAAGGATAGTTAAGAGTAGATAACCCGTCCCAACTTGGCAGAGTAGTATAAAGTGGACTTTAATAATTAATAATAATAGGATTAATCATACTCGAGTAAAAATGACTCCTGATGACAAGAATAGAACTATTTGATGATTCCAAAAATTGTATATTTTGATGAGAATGTTCAATTGCACCGACAAAAACGGCAAGATATTTCATATGATATGGAATTGCTAAATAATCCATTGAAGTTGTGCTTATTTTTTCATAAAACCATTAATCTCACAAAAACATTGAAATATTTATTGAAGCCGGCAAAACTTAATCTAATTACGAAATCAATTTAGAATTCCATTAAAGAAAACTGTTAGTCTAATTAGTATTATAAACAAAAGAAAATTCCACAATCTCAATAGAAGTAGCCAGGATCAAATGTTGTTAAGTGAAGTAAAACGACTTCCCGTCTGGGCAATAGCAGTTTATTTAATGACGAACTGATTAAATAAAATCCTTAGTCCCACCCACGATAGAGCAGGGTGGTAACCAGTGGATAACCCATCCCAATTAACCATGGTAGCATTAAGTGATGGTAAACAAACAACAACAAACTTTTCTGTCACGTGAATAAAAAAAAGTTTCTTTTCTTTTTTTTATTTAGGGAAAGAAACTTCAGTGGTAATCATAGCCCGACAAGAACAATGCCTTTGTGTTCCACTCTTTCTTGGATTGCGCACGCATTTTATTATTATTCTTTTAAATTTATTGTTTGATATATATATATATATATATATATATATATATATATATATATATATTTATATATGTATGTATAAGCAGCCTCTTACGGCTTATAAGTTGTGGAAATATGAAATTTCCTTAATGAAAAGTAGCATTGATTATGGTAGGTAAATTGATGTTGTGGAATACAAACCGTTAATTATTTGACTTGACGTGTAACCTACTGGGCCTAACAGGAGCATAAAAATCGTCATCTGTTAATAACGTCTTGTCCTACCTCAATGCAGGAATTACTGTCAGCTATTTATTTGGTGTTAAAAAAGAATTACTCAATCTCTTTGATTCATTAAATTTCTAAGGGAATAATAGATTTTAACTGACTGTTTTGTGGACAATTTCATGTCGGTATAACATTGCAGGCCAGTGAATAAGAAAAGACACGGTGATAATATTCCTAAGTGTTTCGTGTTACGTCGAGTATGATTAAAAATAAGCCTTATAACTAGGAAAACATTGGGACATAAATCGAAAACTGTAAAGTTTTGAGATGATATCGTGCTTAGAAATACCACCCTAGGTGGCCTATAATTCTACCGGGCTGTTCTCCTGTTTGAGACAAGACACATCCTGTAATTGATGTGAAATAAAATGGATGTAGGATTGAGGTTAGCCTGACTGTGGTAAAAGGAGGCTATCATGCCAGCGAGGTATATGGCCTATCCACCAAGGAGGTACTGCTTGGCACAGAACCACTATAACCCCTTCTTATAGACCGTCTTTATTCTTATTGGCTGCCCTCTCCTCACCTTATACTCCAACACATATATATATATATATATATATATATATAATATATATATATATATATATATATATATATATAATATATATATATATATATATACACACACTTATTCCTTTATTCCCTTAACAAACGCGCTATTGTTGGGTACATATAAATATATAAGGGATACTGAAGTGACTCGAGGACGTTGTAACTTCTTTCCACCTAAACAGTAAATAATTTATATTTTGAGTTAGCAGATAAAGAGTAGAAATTCCAAAAAAGATATAAAATTATAAAACGGTGGCATGTTTCACCGTTTTATAATTTTATATCTTTTTGGAATTTCTACTTAGAGTTTCGTAACAAAGAAAAAAAAATCGCGCATTGGAGCTTTTATATATGTACATACCAATGTTTTTGAGCCATCAGGTCAGAAAATAAAACTATTTCTTGTCAAGGGGTTATACAGCTATCACTATAAGTTCAAAATAAACCTTAAACTAAACTATAGGAAATATATAGTTTAGTCGTCTTTAAAGCTATAAGCGGCTAATAACTTTTTAGCATGTCTTTAAATCAATTGAGCAAGGCAACTATAGTGGACTGACTGTTTTATATAGTGTATTTCATATAATATAATATAAGGATTATTTTTAACATATAATGATGGCAAAATAACCCCTTGAGAAGCAGTGGTGACACTTGAAAAGCGTTGAAGATAAAATAAATGACTATCTGAAGAAATAGTTTGATTTTCTGACCTTAGGCTCAAAAACATTCTGAAATAAGTAATGGTCAATTTATAAGTCTACTGTTTGTATGTATATAAATATATATATATATATATATCTATATATATATAAAATTGTAACCTCTGTCTGTACATTGATTTTTTTCGCGAAATTTCACGATAACTTTTCGTTTCACATGTCCTAGACACCATAACTGCAATTTGTTTCTTTGGTGTCTGTTTGTTTGTTTGTTTGTTTATTTGTTTGTTTGTTTGTTTGTTACCTTTTCACGCATAAACGGCTGAACCGAATTTTATGAAACTTGGTATGTATATTAGTACTAACCCAACTTAGACTTTAGGCTATATTAAAATTCTCTGAGATGAACAGGAGTGGGGGTTATAAGGGAGGCCTGAAATTAAAAATAGCGATATTTCGTTTCCTATTGGGTTTTCGTCAAATATGAACATAACAAAAGTTGTTTATTTTGTTATTTAGAGTAACTTTTGTTATATACACTTTTTTCATATACCGATTTATAAACGAGATATACGCTAAAACCTACAGCGGAAGTGAACAATTTCATTTGGGACAAAAGACCCAACCGAAATAAATAAAACTCGGTATATGTATTAGCACTAACGCTTTCATTATAACAAGCTACACCAACATTTCTAGGAACGGGCAGGAGTGGGGGTTGTAAGGGAGGCCTGAATTTAAAAATAGCGGTATTTCGATTTCTATTCGTTTTTCTGCAAATATGAACATAACAAGAGTTGTTTATTTTGTTATTTAAAGTAACTTTTGTTATATAAGCTTTTTTTGTATACCGAATTATAAACGAGATATACGATAAAACATATAGCGGAAATGAACAGTTTTATTTGGGACAAAAGACCCAACCAATCTAAATAAAACTCGGTATGTGTATTATCAATATTGTATTCATTATAATAAGCCATACCAACATTTCTAGGGACGGGCAGTAGTGGGGGTTGTAAGGAAGGCCTGAATTTAAAAATAGCGGTATTTCGTTTTCTATTGTTTTTTCTGCAAATATGCACATAACAAAAGATGTTTATTTTGTTATTTAAAGTAACTTTTGTTATATACACTTTTTTCGTATACCGAATTATAAACGAGATATACAGTAAAACTAAAGTAATTTGCGCAGAAATAATGATATGCTCAACAATTCTGTCCAATATGAACTACCAGGTACCTCACCGGGAAAAATTAATTCAAATCTATGTTAATATTTTGTCCTTAATAGCTGAAATCTATGCATAATGCACAGGAGACGGGGAAATATGACAATTTGGAGGACAGTGATGTCTTACAAAAAAAAAACAAAAAAAAACACGACGGGTATAAACCCTAAACACTGGGACGGGGAAATGTCAAAATATTATGCAAAGTAAAGCCTTGCCAAAAAAATACCATCACCATTCAGCCTCAAATGAATTCCCAGGCGAAGCCGGGTATCTGAGCTAGTATATATATATATATATATATATATATATATATATATATATATATATATATATATATATATCATCATCTCCTAGGAATGATTCATGGATAATACTTCGAAAATTACGGCATGAGAACCACCTCAAAGGCTGATTTCCCAGGGACGTATTATAAAAAATAACCATATTATAGTAGAGAGTATTGTTACCGGGGCCCTCTAGAAACTTACCTTGATTTATTTAGGGATTTAATAAGTCGCCAATAATAAGAGAAACTACAAAGATGCTTACTTATTTTGTTCCTCGAACTACTTGATTTAAAGCTGTCAGAAACATATTTTTTCACCTTTCTACCAGAAATATGCTGCCTAATTCTGTTTTTCGGGATATTTTTACGATTACACGTGTTTTACCATATAATTGACTAATTACTGAAAGGAAATAAATTGAGTATTTTTGTTAAACTATATTATATATACTTGGCCGGAAAATGATATTTTCTTCCTTCTTCCAAAAATATGATGACTTACTCCATTCCTCGGGTTATTTTTCGATTTTTAAATGCTTTCTCCGCCATATATATGACTAATGACTAATTGAATAAAAGTCATTAGAAGGAGTATTTCTTGTGAAACTACGAGATTTAAACCTGACTAGTAAATGATTTTTTTTTTTCACCGTTCTTTCAAATATTAAATAAATAAAGTAAAAGTTCATAAGAGAATGTTGCATGTTTTGGAAATAATCGACACATTTCGTGGTATTTGGTCAGAGCCTAATATCTTCATTGTATAATTAATTAGGTCGTGACAAAAATAATCGAACTTAGAGGTTGTTATGTAAAATCAACATTAGAGTTTATCACGAACGTTCCTTGTGTTTACTTTTGATAACTATGGCTATTTACTCAATATTTCAAGTAAATAAATGTATGCAAAATAGTTTTAATAGTAGCTTTTTAACAGTAAAATTAATGAAACAGAGAAACCATACAAACACGCAAAAGGCAATGGGAAACCACATTATTGGATATATATGTATATATATATATATATATATATATATATATATATATATATATAGATTTCAGATTTATACCCGTATTTTATTATTAGATTTTTTTACTGCTACCAAACTCGAAATACAAACATTTCCCAATATATAATACTGAATATCAAGATCAGTAATGGCTGAAATCGGACCAGTATGAGGGAGGTTTAGAGGAGGAGAAAATACAATAAGTTTCAGTTATTTTTAATCAGATCAAAATTAGCATTTAAATCGTTTTGTTGCAAATTTATGTTATTATAAATTAGAGTTCTATACACGTTTACTTACTTCAAATATTAAACATATTATTTGAATTTCTAGTTTTCACCCTTCAGTAAACCGACATTACTCACCTACCCATCTTACGTTAAAAGTTTGCCGATTATTCACGTTATACATAAAAATAATATAATATCGTCTTATTCCCTGCAATCAAGCAATGAAAAAATGGGACCAGACGTTATTACCCGTATTCATATTTACCTCTCGATATTAAACCGTTCCAGGCAAAACTAAAGATCATATTCGTTATTACAAACCTGGAAAGGGTGAGGGGGGAGTAGGAGAAGCGTGACATACGCCCCCGTTATTATGAGACGAATTTAAGAATGTTTAAAACAAGACTTGGTAAACATTTATTTTTCTATTAGGCACAACATTTTTTTATTTTTTTGTTGCTCAAAATATCTTTTTCAAAACGTAACAGATATAAAAATTATTTAAATAATTTTGTTATTAGTCTTCAGTAACCCCCCCTCCTTTTCTAGTCATCCGATTTTAATTTTATTTAACTCAGTCACAAGAAAAATCATGTGAAGAATAAATTTAAACTCCTTTTATACCTAATTATCTCACTTAAACACTATTCAGCTATTATTTTACTGTGTGTCTTTTAGCAGATTTCCGTTAAGGGAAATCAGCTATTGAGGTTGTACTAATAACGCAATATTCGAAATGGTTCTTCATATATCCTACTTTCGTCATCTACTAGGAAAATGATATCCGTTTAAAACTGTATATATATGTGTATATATATATATATATATATATATATATTTATATTTGTTTATTGCAGCTTTAGCGGTCGCACCAATACCAATATATTTATTCGTTTTATGTAAAAAGAAAGATCAAGCTCGTAAACGGCTGAAATCGAACCAGTGAGAGGGTGGAGGGTTTAGAAGGGGAGAATTTCGAAAAGTCGGATAAAAAAATGTATAAAATAAATCTTATTGAAAATTAAATGTACTATAAATATTGTTATATAAATTTGTTTTCTATCTTAAAAATTTAACCTATATTCCCATTTTTCAGTTTTTAGCATTCAGGAAACCCCACTTCAACTCGTGTTACTTAAACAATACTCAGTTATATAATAACCACATTATTCGATGCTTAAAAACCAAATATTGTTTTCCAGAGACCTTTATTATACGAGATAGATGTAAAAATGTTCTTGTGACATCCGCTCTCTGTCTTAAGTTCTTGGACTACTAAAATTTGATTGATTGAGATAAAAATTCATATCATATTCTGATTCATTATAAATAACAGTACTAGAAATAGTACATAGTTTTTAATGAAATTAGTATGTTATATTTTGATATATTTCAGTCACTGTTTCTTACTGGTGAGCCTTTGGCAGACCTGTTTGTTTACACTTGAGATGATTTCCGTCGAGAGGGGAAGGTTTCTTATTACTGTTTGTATTTATTCATTTAATATTCACGGGGGTGTTGTGTTAGCAGTATGTAAGTTTATCTATTAATAAATTTCACGAAGGAAATCTGCTTAGTTTACGCAGCCCCTGCGTGACAGACTTTTATGGTTTTATTGAAAGAGCAATATTTTTTTTCCTGTATGAACGTTTTTATTTTATATTAACCTAGCCTTTATTAACCTATTTTTATTTTATAGGAACCTAAAGAGCTTTCTCCAATAAAATTTAGTAAGGAGAGGTAACAATAATGGTTTTGATTATATTATTATTAATGTAAATACGTCTATCAAGAAAATCTGAGTATTCTTTTATTTCATACTAAACTTAACAATCACAACTTGTAGAAGAAGATTTTAGTAATAAAAATGTATTATTCTATTATTATTTTTTATTTATTTTTTAATGAGTTTCAGTAGCTTATAAAACAGATTGATGGAGTAGTGGAATTTATTGCAATAGGGTGCCAAATATAAAAGACCAACAGCTGATAGATAAAAAGGTGCAAAACGGTGGAGTTTTATGGATAGGAGAAAAACGAAATCCTTTAAGGAATAGCTGTTCCTGCCGATGTAAGCGAAAAGTTTTATATAATAACATTTGGAGATCTTGTTTATAAATAAATCTACAGACTAACAATATCTTTTACAACTACCTTTTTTTTAAATGTTTATATCTTATTACTGAAAAATTTATCAAGTTTACGTGGACTAGATAATAAATAGATTTCTCATACCTAAGCGAAAATATATAAATGTTATCAGAAGAAGAAAAGTAGACACATTGAGATTCAGTAAGGGTCTCATGGAGGAATATAATAAAGTTCTTGTAACTTCTGAAGAAGTAAATTAAGTCTTGTATTACCTTTAGTCACGTAGTTAAAGTGTGCCTAACAAGGGCAGTATTATTGCTGTCTGTTGCAGTACAGCTTATAACTCTTACGGACGAGTATAAACCTTGGATTAAGGCTGTCACATGCCATGTGGCACGTGGGCAACATATATTACTTGGCTGTGGAGTCCTTTTTAGAAATGACTGTAGGATTTTAAGAAAGTTCAGGCATTTAAAAAAAAATATATTAAGATAAATTAATATGAATAAATAAGTAGCTATAAATAATTAAATTGTAAATTAATATAATTTATATTTTTGGGGAATATTATTTATTTCATTCTTTTATTTTAATTATCCAACCAAGAGTCTCTTCTACTTTACCCGCACGAGATAATTATTTCTAAAACAGTGATTTACGTTATCTTAGAATTGATAAAAGTAATGAACATATGTTTGAAATAATGTATTTGACAAGTTTTAAATGTAAACTAAAATTATACTTTATATTTTTACATGAAGGCCCTCGTCTCCAATTACCATGGATTTCATTATAATATCACTGCCACACACTTCTCTAAGCATATTCTTCCAGTCTGTTAGGGTTCTTGAAGACATTTCTAACTCTTTCTTGCAAAATTTAGTCGTACAATTGCTGAACCATGTATCTTTGTAACTGCCGATTTCTTGTCTGCAACTTCTTAGACTGCATCTGAATACTGGACCTCTTTTTTTATGAAATATAATTCTCCTGTAGCGTCCTTTTCTACATTTCCTTGATTTATACAATAATCCATACCTCTGCAAAGCCCTACATGATATTTCTTCATATTTAAGAACACGACTAAGTTGTATGAGATTCATTATTACAAAAAAAAACAAAAAAACACACGTTTTTAAAAACCAACCATGTAGTAGGCAGGTAACCTCATTCATGATTATTATTATTTATTAACGTCCACTTTTTGCAACTCAGGCTATAAATTGTATATAATTTATATGTATGCATGTATCTTAGCAACAGTTTGAATGAATTACTTCAACCTAAGAACTAGAGTCTTTTTAATTTTCATATGATCACTGCTACTTTAAAAAGTATCTGTTGTGGGTAAAGCAAAAAAGACCCGCCAACCAATTACATTAACTCAAATTGAATTGATGAATATTAGTTTCTGTACAATTATGCCTATTAGTAATACTTAGACTTCCATCATCCTCATTCCAGGATTTATCCCAAAATTAATTAATTTAACGCTTTCTCAATTTTAGTTCGCTATATTTTACACTATGTTTATTATTATTATTTATTAACGTCCACTTTTTGCAACTGAGGCTAATTGGGACGGGTTATCTACAGGTTACCACCCGTTTCAAGCCAGGGTGGGATTTTAGGATGTTATTTAATGAATTTCGTCACTAAATAATTTCCTTAGCCCAGGCGAGAATCGAACTCGCCACTCTAGGTTTACCATGTGAGATAAAGGTCAGTTAACTCGCATGGCTAACCTGAGCCCCCCACACTATGTTTTAATAATTTAAAAAAAAAAAAAATTTCTCCATTTTAACGTTTACTTTAAGGAATTGAAAATTAATTCGATATTTATTGGCGAAATCGCCATCAAATAAATAAATTAATACTCATTTTTTCGTTCCTCGTTCTCACCAAAAAAAAAGGGAGGAACTGAGATATCAGTGTGACATATCGGGGGAGTCCATATACACTCGAAAATTGGTAAGTCGATACAAACACTTACGTCAGTTTAAAAAAATAAAACTATATTTTTATTGTTCCTAATAAAATTCATTCTAATTTGGATGTTTCAAGTGTATAGAAAACCACAGCAAAGTTTTAGCCCTTCCCTCTTCCCCTGTCCTTCAACCAATATAGGATTTTTGTAATTATGAGTATAGTTCTAGAAATATCTGTTTTTGAGGGAAAAGGTGTGTATGTACAATATTTTCATTGAATTAAAATCTGCACAAAATCATGATTCAGATAGTTAATTTAAGAATTCTCGACTTTCCAGCTCCAGTTTTCTTTGACTAGTCATACTTGCTGCAAGTGTGCCAGAAGTTTTAAAAAAATTGAGAAATCTTGTCTGACGATGAGTCAGAAGTCAGAAGTGCAGCAGTTAATATCGAAAGAATCAAACCTCTACGCATTTTACGGAATTCGATTACAATTATCCTTACGCTTAGAAAATGTTCCTACTTACACAGTTCCTTGTCTGATGAAGTCCAGATGGTCACGATCAGACACGATGTAATGTTTAATTCCTTTTCCGTTTGACGTTCATTATATTAGTTATTTTAGACTTATTGTTGGCATAATTAAATAAAATATCAGGAATATAGTGCGTTTTAAAAATACTTACTTCTAAGTTGTATTTAACTGATAGCCCTAATGTTTAAATGTTTTTTTCTTGTTCCTGTGTTTATTTTAAGAAACTGATGGACACAATGTTCAGTGACAGAATAATCCTCACAAGTATTCCCAAGTTAGCTCTAACAACATAGTAGGGGTACTGTGGAGGTTGTTATAGAGGATTTCCTTTGAAGGAAATCAGCTACTGAGGTTGAAATCATAACGAGGTTTTCGAATATTTTATTCAAATGTCCATCGGAAATTTTCTTCCAACCTAGGTGACGGCGAAAATTAGTTCAAAATGATGAGTTGGTCGCTGGACGCTGTTGTAGTGGTCGCGATTACCAGTGGGAGAGTGCAGTTAATTTTGATAATTAGAAACTCCTCCGTTATTATGAGGTGGATTCCATAAATCGTATATGACCGATCTTGATGTAACTTCAAATATCTATAAATGTTGATCAATAATTTTATTTCATAGCGAGGTAAAGTGAGGTATTTGTGTTTGTTTTTGTTTTTTTTAGCCCTGAGTTACCCCCCCCCACATTTGCTCATAGGGAATTGATTGTGAGGTGAGATTACGGGTGTCTCATTCCAACAAGTGGGAAACCTGCTTAGTTTGCTCAGCCACTGCGTGACATCACTAATTTATCTTCTGGTAACGAGGTTTCACTTTAGTTTTTAATAATTACGATAATTTTGTATGTAGTACGACAAAAGTAATGTCGGTAGCAGTCTGGAAAAGGAAGTGTTGAGTAAACCACATGCATGGAGGTAGGGACAGGTTTTGACTTTAAAAATTCAGCTACGTAAATAAAATTTGGGATGACTGCGGTAGGCCGAGAAAAATTATTTTACAGGGGTTTAGCCCTGGGGCGGAAGCTCTTTTTTTCCCCCTCTCATTTTTACGACGGACCGTTGGAGAGCTGGTTATTATAATAGACTGGCCGAACTGAGCGGGAAAAACCTTCGGCATGCATCTTTCATCGTTTAAACAGACTCTACCACACACAAACCTTCCTTTACGCCTTACTATTCTTTATAACACCTTCGGATTTCCAGACGTCCAGCTATTTTAAACTTTAAACCTCGAGCACATAAAGTTACTGCTCTCTAGATTCTTGGAAGGATTCATTAAACAAGTAGTAGGTAGCTTCAAAAGTCAAAGCAAATTTATTATTTTAGGGTCCTTAAAAGATTGAGCCATTTCTCTTTTTAATCTTACTATTCAAACTTACATAACATTTTTTAGAAAGCATGTTACCACGGCTTACCCAATCTAATATTAAGAGAATAATACCTTTTTTAATGCTAAATTAATCAAATTTACTGCAGTATTAATATTTAGAATTTACAATAGGATTTCCAAGAGTGTTATCTATCATAACCAAAAGTATGTGTTACTCCACCTCCACTCCAAAAATCCATAAAGCTTACATTGCTTGCCTTATTTTAATCTACCTTTCTTATTCCTTATTTTAATCCAAACTGATTTGGGTCTCAATCTCTTGTGACAACTTGTTATGGATGGTGACAGCTCCAAAGGCAAACTAACATACATTAGTACAAAAAAAAAGTTACTATTAATTGTTCTTTTCACTTCTCTCTTACAAAACAATTTTATATAGATTTATTGTTTGCAACACTAATTGACAAAGGAGATTAAATTTTATTTCATATTCAGAAGATACAAGGATTATACATTTTATAATAATTCAATAACTAACAATATTAACTAACTAATATTATTACTACGTAATTCAGGATCCCTAGTAACCTTGTCAATAACTAAGAATGTTTTGGATAACAGTAACAATGCTGACCATTTATTTCTGAATAACTACCAGTGTGCCGTTCACCGCTAGGACCCTGTGGACCATGGCTGGCTCCGTGTCCGGGCCCTTCGTGATGAGAGTCACCATTGTGACCTTCACCACTAGGACCCTGTGGACCATGGCTGGCTCCGGACCCGTGCCCTTCGTGATGAGAGCCACCATTGTGACCTTCACCACTAGGACCCTGTGGACCATGGCTGGCTCCGTGCCCTTCGTTATGAGAGCCACCATTGTGACCTTCACCACTAGGACCCTGTGGACCATGGCTGGTTCCGGGCCCTTCGTGATGGGAGCCACCATTGTGACCTTCCCCACTAGGACCCTGTGGACCATGGCGTGGTCCGTGCCCGTGCCCTTCATGACTGAACCAACCAGTGTGACGTTCACCGCTAGGACCCTGTGGACCACGGCTGGGACCATGCCCAGACCGGTCACCATTGTGATCGCCACCTCTATGACCGCGATGTCGTCGGTTGGAACCACTTGAACTCCAACTATAATGATTCTCAGAATAGTAGCCCTGGTGAACATGACTGGAACCTTGTGAGTTTCCACCACGCTGACTCTCATTGCTGATAGTGTGAGAACCATGGCCAGGACCTTCATGCCCATGATGTGTATTAGGTCCAGGAATGAGTTGAATAGAAACAGTACCATCACTGTAATTTCGTCGGTGGGTACTGTAGCTCACATATGTTACTCCATTTTCACTTGAACCATAAGTTGACTGAATTAGAGAATCAAAACTCCTTTTAATGTAAGGAGAAGAATCGACCTCATACATATTGTTTATGATATATTTAAGGACTCTAGAAGAGCCTCTTTGACGTTGAAGTTCTCCAGTGGAAGATGACAGATGATGAATGAAGTCCATATATTTGAAATCAGTATCTCCTTCTCCCCCTGCCACCCCATTTGAAAGGGTAGTTACTACAATAGTTCCATATTGAACCTTACGTTCAAGAACATAGATTTCTTTTTGTGGTAACATTTCAAGATAATTTAAAACGATTCTGAATGTTCCTCTGCTACCGCCACTATCTGCTCTACCAGTGCATTCATGGTTAAGGAATTTCCGAACATCATGTACAGAGCATCCTTCTTGTTTGAGAAAATAAGAAATAGTGTCTGAGACAACTTTCAGGTTTGCTTCTTCTGTCGAATTGAATTTATGGCCTGGAACGTGGTGTCTCTTCTCTCGAGTATATGGATCAGCTCTACAATCGTCAACTGAAACAAAGACCAAGGTTTCTATTCAAGTGAAGACTTGAAAAATTTAGAATGTTTTATTTCTGGAGTAATTTAACATACCCTAAAAAAAGTTGCACTAACAATACCTAAGAATTTAATTTCCAATCAAAGAAAAGCTTTAATACCTAAACTTATGTAATTCACGATATATCGGAGATGGATAATATATTTCACACGGAGGTCAACGCTGTTTTTTTTTGTATTGAATTTTTATACTATTTATTAATTCATTTATTCCTGTCCCTAAACAGAAAAGAATTGAATCTTGAAAACTGCTCAACGCAGGCCATACATTAATAACATATTCTCATACCTACATAAAATTCAAATATACGATAAAATTTAATATAGAAATTAAGACTGTGGTGTACAACTAGATTGCTGCTATTAAAGAATAATCTAATCTTGACACCGAATGACATTCTTGTACTTATATTAAATTAATAAATAAACAAAATTTTCTGTGCACTTCGTTTAAAATTCTTCAAGGGGAGCTGGGTATTAGAGGAATGAATCAATCTGGATGTGTTTTATTTAGGCAAATTGAGAGATGGCCGTTCTACCTTTAACTTGTATTTTAATTAGGTTTTATTTCTTGTTTAGGCTAAGGTTTCAGTATATGTTTAATATTTTAAATAATGTTGATTGCATATTTTTCACCTCGTTTTGTGTGTCTTACCAGGAACTGAAGATTGAACTGTTGGTCTGAAAGTGCACTTTTCCTAAATAAAATTGTAGAGGAAGAATGGCCTACTGTGTACATCCAGATTCATTTCAAATTATTTCGTTTGAAAGTCACATACGATTTCTCCGTTCTAATGCATCGAAAAATGTGTTAGCTATAATTTGAGGATCTGTTATGATGATCTTTAACTCTCTAATAGTCACAAAGAAATTTGGCATTCTTTATTTTCGCTCTCCCCTAAACAAAATCCTTAATCGATTTCTTTCAAAAGAGGTTGCTCCACAACTTGATGTTGCAAAATTATTAAATATCAAATTTCTAGGGCTAGACATATTTTAGATACGTTTGATATGTACACACGTTTTTTGGAATCGAAGCGGGACCGGGTATATTTATTAACGGGCGGTTTTCATCCGTAGAAATGGGAGTTAACTGAAGCCTAAGACCAAAAAAAAAAAAAATAATTCCGTGATTATTCGAGTTAACCAAATATATAGTCATCAATTGAAGTATATTTTTATAATTCAAGTTTTCAACATTATTCGATCCAAGGCACAGTAAACTTGTGTATTTTCCTTTAATAAAGCCCCACCTAGCCACTAAAGAATTTAATCAATACTGTTTTATGAAATAGTTAATTGTAACTAGCTGACGACATTTCAAAGCTCTTGAATACATGTGTTTTCCCATAGATAAGGTCCAATTAAATGTAAGTTGTATTTAAGCTAGAAATAAGAGATATGGAGCAGAAGAAAATGGCTTGGGGAGAAGTAGTGGTTTACAAGTACCTGAAAACTGAACATTACAAAAAATATGTTTTCAACCAGATTGGTAATGTAATATTATAAATTTGACTTATGATAATGGATGTATTAAGAATTTTATATGCCCTTATTGAGACTAGTAGCCTATATATGTAAACAGATCTCATTATTTCCTGGGTAGATCGACGAACATTTGAATAAATCTTTCAACCCACTATCACAGTAACTGACCATAGCAAATATTACATTTAAAACTCAAGGCTAAGCTAGATTCTAACAGGCTGCATTTCGTCACGGAAACATAGTGGTGAAAAGTAAAATCGGAAATATCACTGTAATAGCTCATTGTTTCAAAATATTTTACACAACTAATCCTGCCAATCGACATACACTTATTTCCAATTGTTACTCTACACTTTTATTCTACGCCAAACATCAATGGTCTTATTTTTGTATATTATTACGTCATAAATTAGAGAGCCCCGTAAAACACTTTTCCCTTAAGCTAATATATGACAGAATTAAGTTTGTGTGATCCGACTTCGAGGTATTTTTACAAAGGTTTTTTAACCGGAAATAGAATATGAGATGACGTAATTTTTTTTCACACTGTATGTTGAAAATGTGCTTAGTTTATCCTAACCCTAAGTGAAACTCAATTTGGCCCACAAAAATCTGTGTTTCGTAATTGTTTTGATAGATTCTACTATAGCGATATTTCGTCTCCTATTGGTATTTCGGCCAATATGCACATTACAAAAGTTGTTTATTTTGTCATTTAAAGCAACTTTTGTATTATACACTTTAGTCGTATACCGAAATATAAATGAGTTAAACGCTAAAAACTATAGTGGGAGTCAACCATTTTATATGGCACAAAAGATTCCTTTCCCGAACCAGTTTCCGAACTAAACGAAACTCGAAATGTGATTTGCTATTAACACCTACCTGATCATAAGCTATATTAAAATTTCGAGGTACGAACAGGAGTGGGGGTTATAAGGGAGGTCTGAAATATAAAATCGCGATATTTCGTATCCCATTTATTTTTCGGCAAACATGCATGTTACAAAAGTTATTTTTTTTTGTCATTAAAATAACTTTTGTTATATGCTCTTTTATCCTATAGCGAAGTATAAATGAGGTATACACGAAAAACTAATGCGGGAGCCAACAATTTTATTTGGCACTAACGATTGTACCCTCTTTACTGTAAATTATGAAGCAAGTAATTTGAATAGACTTTTTGTTATTGTCATTAATGCGTATCCTTGTAGGAATTTATTCTACTTAGTAGCTCGATGGATAAATACATTTTCATTAAACTTAACAGCTATTATTAACAGGTTGAATGAAGACCAAAGTATATTGTCATGTCATTTTGGGTAAGGTCTTTCCTTCAAATTTATTTTAGTTGATGGCGTAGCAACGCACGCAGGGTACAGCTAGTAGCTAATAAAAACGAGTTGTTTGCAAACATAACCATAACATGATTTTTAAACTCTTTAATAATAAACTGTTCTAATTGTGGATTAAAGAAAAAAAGTTTAAGTATTTAGCTACATAGAAACAGTTGGTTGTAAGCTACGTAGAATATTTGTTTTATAACATTTATCGATGATTCGCAAATAACATGCCTTGATGACAATTTTTTTTTCCACCATCTTAAAATCCCCACTCTTCAGGTTCCGTTTAAGATATCAACAAATATTGAATTTAATTAAATAAACGTTCAAATTCTATTATTGAAGTTCTGACTAAATCTCATTCGATTGGAAAATGATCGGCAGAAATTCAATAGTAAAGGACACTAACTTCTCTTCATCAACCCCTTTATTCAAAAGTTTACACGTTTCGCTGCATAAGACGCCTCTTCAGAGTTCAAGTTAATTAACAGTCACCTACACCATTTTCTGCTTGACTTAGCACTCTGAGTGGAAGTTAGTGTAGGTAAATAAGTGTAAGAATTGTGAAGAGAAGTTAGTATCCGTTACTATTGATCTTATTCCCGTCTACACATTTTAAGTATTAACGATTAAATGAAACATACAAACACTACACAGCTAAAGAGCATGCTTTTATATATGTGTGTAGCAGCAAAGTATACAGGTCATTTATAATAAATCAAATGGACATGAAAATACTTATTCAAAAAAAAAAAAAATCTTCTTTTACCAATAAAATTTGCAGTTGTGAAAATCACCAAGAAAATGCTAGCAAACGAATCCATTTTACTCTTGCATTACTGTTCACATCAAATGGATTTTCGCCTTAAATAAGCAATGTACTAATGATCTCCCATCGCACGGAACTTGACAAGGTTACATAAATATAATTCTGTCAAAGTGTCAGATGAAGTTGATTCCTTGACAGTACTATAACTGTCAAAGCTTGTACAAATTCACGCTTAGATAATATCGAGCCGGTTTACAACGGTGTAATTAAGATAAATATAAATGTAGTATATTACACACTATACTAAACAAATAAATATAAAATATTTTCTGGGTTGGAATAAAACAAATACTCAGGTGAAGTTGAATGAATGAGTCATATAAATGACCTTAATAATACCTGGTTCTGAGGTTAGCCATGCGAGTTAAAGCGTTGGCCTTAATCTCATACCGTGTGCCTTGAGTAGAGAATTCTACTTCCGGCTGTTTACAATTTATTTAGTGATGAAACATTAATAAAATTCTTATTTCCATCCTGACTAGAAAAGGCTGGCAACCTCTAGATAACCCGTCACAATTAGCCACAGGAGCAAAACGTGGTTGTTAATAAATAATACTATAAATTATAATAAATATATTCATTCCAATAATGATTATTATTTTTATTTCTCATTGCACAAAAAGATTGATACTATTGAACCTCAATATTTCGCGTAACGTAAACATTAGTTATTATTTCCCCTTCCTCTCGGTCAAACCACCTTTCACCAAATATTATAAATAATTCTTCAACATCCACATTTCAAAATTAGTTGCCCAAAATCCTTTTACTGAACTGAATTATGTAGCAAGCTGAAAATAGTTAAAAAAAACTTATGTATAATTCCTTCTATAAGGACAAATTCGGAATACCTGTTTGGTAGAGTAAGCTTTTTTTTGTTTTTTATGTTAAGTGACGTGCGATGGGGTAAAATAGAAATGTATTAATATTTATTTAATAAAGAATAAATCTATAATATTATATATATATATATATATATATATATATATATATATATATATATATATATATAACTGTACAGCCGCACAGTTTACAGAAAACCAACAGCTACAGTTAGATTCTGAATGTCTCATCCCACCACTACCCAGCCCAAAAAGAGATTCAACAAGACATTAAAAAAAAAAACTCAAGTTAAATCATTGAGCAGCTTAACGCTTCCTTATATTGCGGGGGCCACAGAAAGACTGGCAAGGTAAAATATAATTTACGAGAAGTATTCAGGCCACATACAATATTCAATTAATATTTAAAGAGCTCAAAAGACACCCAATTATTACAGGATAGTGGAGTATATATGATAGCCTGTGATTGTGATAAGGTTTATGTGGGGCAGACAGGCAAGAAGACTGCTACAAGAGTCAACCAGCACACGGCTGATCTAAAACATAACAGGACAAAGACATCCGCCATAGCTAAACACGCAAGTATTTGTCCTCACCAAAATAAATTTGACGAGACAAAGGTTTTACTCAGAGAGGACCAACTGGGTAAAAGATTAGTCCTGGAAGCCCTAGAAATAAATAAGAGAACAAATACTATAAAGTGTCATAATTTCTGAAACATGAAAGGCCATGATAAAATAAAACTCCAAAACATATGATTAATTGAAGTAGCTATTCAAATCAAATTTATGCCTGACGAAGACGGACGCATTTACATCGAAAATTTACAGAACAAAAAAAATCCAACCGCTGGGGCAGATAGCCGAAGTCCTCACAATGAAAAAATATTTATATATATATATAAAAAAATAATCTAATGCCTCATATGCGTACTTCCAGATATTATTAGTCATGTTTATATTGGCTTTGTATATTTTAACAACCAACGTGGTCATGTAATTTGCAGAAATTCTGCCAAAGTGTAATCCCAGAAATTAAAACACAACTTTTTTGAGCTTTTTAAACATAGTTACATAATTGTTAATATCTTGAATAATTACAACACTTTTATTATGAAACTGCCTGTCAGACAAGTGAAGTTGTTAAATGAATGGAAGCACAGTGTTTTATACTTTATGACTTTACTACACTGTAATCATATCACTCGAGATTCATTAAGCTGTAGTTTACATACAAATAGCTCATAATTACTACAGAAACATCAATCAATTTCGCTCTAGAGTGGAATTCTCTCCATTTTTTTTTTTGTATTTCTGAATAATGTTATCTAGAAAGCAGTGGGAAATAACTGTAGGAATTTGGTGATTCTCTTCCTATCTAAAACGATGTAGAAACATCACTCCGTTTTGCTCTGGCTAGCCCTAGTATTGCTGGGCATGAGTGGAGTCCTCTTCTCAAATTTGAGTGTTTTTTTCCTGGCGTCTCTACTGGTTTAGTATAATAAAGAATATAATTGAAAATTATAACCGTGTCGTTCCCAAGTGCCACCGCACTCCCCTCATGTGTTGCTACCCTCTTCCCATGAACATTTCTGTGGAAAATCTGAGATCCCCATTTATAGAAAAGGGGGGGGAAAATGTACATGTCATCTAAACCAATTTTCGTTTACAAGACGAATGGTTAGGCAACTAAAATTCAAAAATATATTAGCAATTATAGTGACCCGATAGCATCCAATTAAAGCAGACAAGTTTTGTACCGTACTAACTCGTCTCCATCAGCCCTTTACTATCTATTTTTCCTTCTGTCTCTCTCATCTGCACACCCATTCCATCTCCCTCACTCCCATCTCCTCATTATCACGTTTTCTCTTTACCTCCTCCACTGAGAATCTCTCTAACTCAAACACAAGTCTAATTATCTCACCTCTCTTCAGAAATGCCTGTTAAAACTTTTGCAACATTAGCGCTTTTTATCTAATTGGAATATTTACACTGTTTTTTTCTCTCTTATTTTTTGTAGTTTCAGTTAAGTTTCTGCACTTACGCTAATAGAAAAACATATTGAACTCTGAAGATGTATTTTTCAAGGGCCCATGGTCAACTTGCATTCGAGATATTAATATTCCAGATTTTCGGTTATTCATGTCACCTTTATGCATATAACATTCATGCAAACTCACTAAAATACCATTCATGGAACTTAAACGATCGAATTTAAGTTTTATACACACCATTTTGCGATGAACAATCAAGTTTTTTTTTTTTTTTAAATAAATAAATTCTTTCTCCAATCATGTCTTTGTAATTTGTTTTTCTTATTTAAACGTGAAATGTTCGATGTAGTTATTTCTCTTTCTGATTAAACTATTTGGCTAAAGAACCACGCTTCAATGCCGTAATCTAAAAATGATATCTCTAATGAGACCCTTCATTTTTTCAAGTAAAACTTTGAAATTTTCAATTTCATGAAATCATGAAAAAACGCCCAAGTCTTTCGATACGCCTAGAATAACTATTAATTCAAGGATGCCAATAACTTTTAATTCAAGAACTGGAAAGACGAAAATTATAATTTTTAGATCAGCATTTCGGAACAGAACAGAATTTTGACAGGTAAAATCAATAGCCATTGTTTTAAAAAAAAAAATGTGTAGAGAATCGTAAATCTCAATGCCATTTATGAGATTTTGTGTGTTTGTGTGTGAGTGTTTGTATGTGTGTGTGTGTGTGTGTGTGTGTGTGTGTGTGTGTGTTTGTGTGTGTGTGTTTGTGTTTGTGTGTGTGTGTGTGTGTGTGTGTGTGTGTGTGTGTGTGTGTGTGTGAGAGAGAGAGAGAGAGAGAGAGAGAGTGAGAGAGAGAGAGAGAGAGAGAGAGAGAGAGAGAGAGAGAGAGAGAGAGAGAGAGAGAGAGAGAGAGAGAGGAGGGGATCAGTAGACGGAGAAAGACTACACTTGTTGATGTCCGCTTACATCGCTAAATCCTTATTATTTGTCTTAGAGCTTTCTCTCTCGGCCTCTTTCTACTGGAGAGTTCCTTTATTACGTTATTTCAGCACCATTAAAGGAAATTATCACTCATTTGAGAGGATTCTTTTTCACTAAACTTTTACAACTCAGTTTTACACAACTCCAATTGAGATCAACGATAAAACTTCCCCTAACTAAATTGCCTGGCTGTAATCCCTTGTTATAACCAGCCAAGTTTTTACTAGTTTGCGAAATCATTTTAAGGATTAGTTATGTAATCTAGGCAATCACTTGCATATTCGGTGTAATGCAATGGAAACAAAAGTATTAATTATCTCATTGTTTGTTTGTCGCTAAGAGTCTGTATTTAGAAAATGGTTTTAAATACTAAATTTGAAGTTCAAAAATTACCATTTTTTTTAAATTGTGAAAATTGTACTCAATTTTTGAAAACGACCCTAATAACATTTTCTAATGACTGTTTATTTTATTCATTGCTCTTTCACAATCTTGAATTCTAACAGCTCTCACACAAATCCAATATGAGAGCTAACCATATCCCCAGGTTCGGATGAATAATTGAAGACTGCACGCATATTCTGGATTTTAGCCGAGCCATATTCTTGACAACTGGTGAGAATAACGCTGTTTCAATTAGAAAAAAAATTGATTTTCTGCTGCTTCTTTTATCGGCTTTACTTGATCTCTAGCTCCCCGGACAATATTGTCTACTTCTGCTATTATTTCTGGTGTAGAGTACGGTAATAGCCAAACTCTAATCGCGCATCTTTTGGTTATTTTTCCTTGCATCAGCAAGTCTATTGGAGCAGTTCCTGCCACTGAACCTTATTCAATGCTGTAAAATGCTCTTTTTTTAATATAGGCCTTCATGCTGTGATTAGGTACATGAAAATACTCACAAAGCATGCATAGAGTGCGAGTGAAGGTCTGAAATTGAGTTCCCAGGTTACTCCGGTCATTCTCAAGATTAGGTTGATAAGCCTGGTTATCTACATCTGCAGCATATTTATAGGGTCCTGGTGTTCACCAAAGCAAATTCCCAGATAGGTCACCACTTCGGGAAATTTCACTCAACCGTCGAAGAGGGTGTCTATTATCGAAGCTTACTCTCATGATGATGGTACTAGTGTTCTCAGTAGCTATCGATAGCCTAGCCTCTTCCAGCCAGTCTCTTGCCATTCCAATCTCTTCAGCTTCTTGTTTTGCGATGCTTGCACTCGAGTTCCCTCTTAATCCAATTGCAACGTCATCAATATATGCAACTACTCACAACTTAACTACTCACAACTAATTAAACCATGAGCCGACTACATTCTCAGTTGTCCATTTATTTTAATTATTTATGGCATCCTTTACTCACTTCTACCTCTGCCTCTGGTCTTCCAAAATCTCTGAGATATGCCGACCTGTTTTGTAGAATAGCTGGGGAAGCTCCAGCTCTTGGACTGCTTCCATAACTCACGGCCAGCACGCTTTAAAATACAAGTATTTTAAATTATTTATTGTTCCCTTTTTATTAAAATCTATTACTTACTTTTTGAATATGTTTGCATTTTATCCACTATTTAATCATTACTCTTATTATTTATCAACCAGTTCTACTGCACCTCCCTCCTGCAATGTTGTTATTGTTCAATTTGTTCATGAATTCTTTTTTTTTTTCATTCATGTTTCTTTCTTTTGTTATTTGTGCACTATCACATAGATATAGTGTTATCTTTATACATATAATTCTAGCGTACGTGTGTATGTCACTGAACTCCTCCTAGACGGATAGACCGATTTGATTGAATTTTTGAATACGCATTCGAGTGACTCCCCGGATGGTTTAGCGCCGCAGATCGGCCAGGCAGATGGAGCAGGAGTGGGGGTCGTCAGGGAGGCCTCAAATTAAAAATAGCCGTATTTCGTTTCCTATTGTTTTTTCGGCAAATATGCACAGGATAAGAGTTGTTTAAGTTGTTATTTGGAGTAACTTTTGTCATATTTAATTTTGTCGTATATTAAAGTATAAACGAGATATACACTAAAAAAGTAAAGAGGGGCCAACAATTTTATTGGGCACCAACGATTGAACCGAACTGAACAAAACTCGGTATGTGAATTAGCTTTAGTTCTACCATGGTTATAAGCTGTACTAAATTTTTTAAGTTCGAACGGGAGTGGGGGTTTACTCAAGGCCGAAAACTAAAAAACGCCGATATCTCGGTTAATATTAAAGACAGTGAAAAAAGGTACATGACGACGTTTATAGATCTTTTAATTTGCAAAACGATTGATTCTCTACAAAATTTCGATCAGACTCAAACTAACGGAGATATTTCGAATTTTCGAAAATCCACTCCGCTAAATCCCCCCTCCCAATGATCCGATTCCAGCCGTTGAAGAACATGATCCGTCTTTTAACGTAAAACGTTTAAATACGGAGTTTGGTAACGATCGAGCGAAAATTGCGACCGCTAGAGCGTTAACAGGCTAAAACACCTCTATCTTTAAATATATAAAGATTCTAGCGTACCTGTGTATGTCACTGAACTCCTCCTAGACGGATAGACCGATTTGATTGAATTTTTAAATACGCGTTCGAGTGACTCCCCGGATGGTTTAGCGCCGCAGATCGGCCAGGCAGATAGAGCAGGTCTCCGGTCGAAGGGCAAAGTTATTGGTAATGTAATGAAATGTTAACCCTAGAACTACCAAGGGGGGGGCTCCTTGAGCCCACAACTTTTTGTTTTTGTTCCATATCACCCAATTTTAATGGGATATTTTTGATATTTTATGTATTTCTCAGAAAAATATCCTAGAGTGAGGGCATAACAATAAAATTAAATAAAAAAATTTCTATGTTGAGAAAAAAAATTTTTTTTGACGTATGGGCTCGAGGAGCCCCCCCCCCCCCCTTGGTAATGCAAGGGGTAGTTATACACTTAAGTACCAAGGGGGGGGCTCCTCGAGCCCACTGATATTTAATACTACTTTTAACTAGTAATTCAAGTGTTATTAATTATATTGCACAAATAATAATTACTTTGATTTAATTTTAGCATACACAAACCTTCTCAAGTTTTTTTTTTCTCAAAAAAAAAAATATATATATATTCTCCCCATATAATTTTTTTTTCATATAAAAATATATTACTGAGATGGTTATAATTATTGCTCCTGATAGGTACTTTTTTAGAAAAGAGAAGATTTTCTAGGTTGTTCCCAACTAGGGGAACAGTTAGTCCATGCTGCATCCTGGATAAACACTCGGAAAAAAAATTATTGTGCAAAAGCACCGATAATTGCATTACGAATCTGATAATTATATTTTCTTAAATTATTATTCTATTATAATGTTATAATAACTTAGATATAGATAACTTTTTATTCTAACAATGTTTAGATATGTTCCTCCAGTAGAATAAAATTACATTTAATTTAAAGTCATCCTTTTTTCCCCATCCGAACTTTTTTTTTTAATTTATTTTTATTTTTGTATTTAATTTTTTTTTTAATTTTGTTTTTCACAGATGTCATAAGAAACGTTCATTAAACATAATCCAATAGGAATAAAAATTTTAAAAAAATTATAGAACCAAAATAAAAGGTTTTTAAGGTTGTGGGCTCGAGGAGCCCCCCCCCCCCTTGGTAATCCATGCGACCTGGGAGAGGTCGGTAGTGCTAGGGTTAATATGTTTATCTTATGTATGTCCTTAGAATTTAAATATGTCATCTAAATAATGATGTTTTCAGCTGCGAGAGGTTTTCACTTTCAGACATTGTTATTTATTTTCCAAATTTATTTTAATTTGATTTGAATGTTGCAATTATTTTCTTTTCTTTATTTATATTTATGTATTTTCGTTATTATTGTTGAGGGTTTTTATTTATTTTAGTTATTGGCCTACAACTGTTTGTTTTTAAGAACGTGAAGTGCGCATTCTACCAGATAATCTCAGAACTAAAACGTCTTCTTTTCCTTCTCTCATATTTCCTTTACTTTTTGCGTAACAAGTTTTTGCGATATTTTATTTACTATTTGTTTTTAGGCAAACGTGCATATAAAAAAATGTTGTTTTTTGCGTTATTAAAAGTAGATTTTTTTTAAACATATTATTAAATTTAATATCCTAATCGCTTGATATATAATGCAGGACAACGTCTGCCGGGTCCGCTAGTATAGATATATATCTGGAAATCAATAAATATATTTAAACGGGCCTAACCTTTGTTGCCCCTATGTGCAAAACATTCAGCCTTTTTATCTGCCACAAAATTTGTCCCCTCTTTTAATGCATTCCTTATGATAAGAACGTGATTACCGGATTGCATTCCTCTAGTCGTCACCCAGGTCCATAAGAATAGTCTCCGTAGCACATATTACAGTCTCACATGAGTACTTACTGATCGCGCATTATTGTATGTGTGTGAGTGTGTATTACTCAAGTTTTAAATTCAAACTGTAAAACTCTATACATTGCAACATTGCTTAAGTACATTTATTTAGATATTTATTTTGTATTTTATTTATTGATGTTAACATGTTTTATGACCCTGTTGCAATGTATAGAGTTTTTATTAATGTTATTGTTTTTCATGTGTAGCTCTGAAGATGGAGACATTACTCTTTGAAAGCGCTCAGCGCTGAAATAAACAAATTGTGAAGAATTGGACGTTTTTTCTCTCTCTCCAAGTAAACATTCTTCACTTCCAACAAACACTGCCGTATACAATATGGCTGGTCAAGCTTCAGTTGGAGTATCAACATACCACACAATCAGAGACAGTACGTTCAGAAAAATCTCAAGTATGACAGTGAGTGATCTAAAAAAAACTATATTCTAAATTAAAATTAAAACATGGCATAGCTAGTAAGAACATTTATTTTAATTTAACATGCATCAAAGGAAATATTGTTCCTCACTATATTACCGATAGGACTAAAAAATTGAATTTAAAGGGAAAGGTTTTGTTTAAAATTCAAAATATTTGGTTAAAATGTGAAATGAAAAAGTGGTTCAAAATCAGAGACAGTCTAAGTGTATATCTTCTTAAAATCCACCTAAGTCTTGCCTATCAGATGTCGAATAATGACTGGGACAAGTTTCACACCAGTGTTTTAAACATTTGCTCTGGCAAGATCCATAAAGCTTATAGTAGAGCTAGCCAGAAGATTAAATCACTCCGCGGAGACCGAAGACAGCGAGATAGGATTAGTGAAGTAAACAATGCTAGCTCAGTTATTGTAAATCAAGACAATGTCAATCAACTAAGCATAAAAACGTCTGGTATACACTTAAATAAAAAAAATAATGCTTGTAATTGTTTCCCCCGCATTGTCAATTTGACCGATGTTCAATTTAACCCTCAAGAATTTGATATTCTGGGTAAAGGTTTTAAATTCTGTCCTAAAAAAACTGTCACGCAGAAAGACGTTTTCAATTTAGTTGCGTCTATTGACAGTTGTAATGATTTAAGTGACTCTAATAAAAAAGAATGTGCAATTGCTATTAACAAATATGTTCAGAGAGAATATGGGAACACGAACCTTAGTAATAAACATAGTAATGTAGAACTTAGGTTAATTAAGAGTGTTAAAAATAAGCTACTGGACAATAACTTGTTGGTAATAAAAACTGATAAAGGAAAATGTACTGTAGTTATGGATAAGGAATGCTATATTGAGAAAACATATGCTATGTTATCTGACAACAAGTTCGTAGTGATCGATAAAGACCCTACAAAACACTTCCAAGATATTGTAGGAAAAGGAATTAATGACAAACAATGTTTGTTTAATGTATTTGAGGGTGAGAGACTTATTGTGATGAATCCCCTCCCCCCGCGCTTATATTGTGCCCCCAAAGTTAACAAGCCGGACATCCCATTCAGGCCTATCGTGTCATATGTATCGGCATTCGCTACTAAACTGGCCAGGAGAGTCATAGACGAATTTAACTCATATACTTCATACAAGCCGAAATACACGGTAACTAGCAGTCGCGAAGTAGTTAACTTATTAAATGGCTCACCACACAGTGCCCATTGCATAATGGTGTCGTTTGACATAGTCAACTTGTTTACCTCCGTCCCGTCATCCCAAATAATACCGCTGATCCGCCATGTACTTGTTACTAAAGGATGTAGCCCGAGCATCAGCAGTGAGATTTATGATCTATATAAAATAGTGCTCAGCCAGAGTTACTTTGTGTTCCAAGGAAGGTTTTATAAATCGGACCACGGATTGGTTATGGGCTGCCCGGCAAGTTCCCTCTCTGCAGACCTGTTCATGGACTGGCTGGAGTACCGTTACATAATGAACAAAAAGAACCCATACTTTGGGAAGATACGACATTGGGTACGCTACGTAGACGACTGCTTCTGTTTATTTGAGGGCACGGAAGAAGAGTTGATGGACTTCTTTGAGTATCTGAACAGGGGACACAAAAACATAAAGTTTACAATGGAAAAAGAAAATGGGAGGGGGCATTAAATTATTTGGATTTGTGTATCATGAGAAGAGACGGAAATTTCACATTTAACATATACAGGAAACCCACAACAACAGACAAAGCAATATATACACATTCCTTCCACCACCCTAAGACCAAAATAACTCCTTTCATTTATTATATAGACCGGCTACTGACCTTACCGCTGTCATTGGAAGACCATCGAAGAGAATTTGAATTCATAAAACACGTCGCCAAAACTAATGGATTTGAAACCTCTCTCATCCATGGCATTTATGAACGTAGGTCCAAAAAACTTGCCCTCAATCCTTCAGCTACTTCTACGAAAATGCTAAGAAGCTCCGTTGGTGCGCTATTCCATATTTAGGGAAACTCTCAGAGAAAATAGGATGCGCACTAAGTAAGATTGGAGTAGGAGTAGCATATAAGAGCGGACCGAATCTGGGCGATATGCTATGCAGGGCTAAAGATCTTATCGATATAAAAGACAGGCCCGGTGTGTACAAAATCGTGTGTGGTACATGTTAAGGAGCTTACATCGGCCAAACAGGAAGAAAGATAAGAACTCGGTGTAGAGAACATGGCTATCGCTCAGATTCCGAATTTTTCTGCCATCAAGAACAAGAGGGTCATAGCGAAGGAGCCCATGAAGTGTGCTTATTACATGAGGCCAAGAAAGGTAAAAAACTAAGTGCATTGGAGGGGCTGGAGATCGCATTGAATAAGAAACTTATTGGTAGTCGCTCTTTGAACAAGAAGACCGATAGTTATAAGTCTGCAATGGTGGGGGTACTGGACCTCGATGTTATCTCCCGCGTGCCAGCCAGTCGCTTGCTGTCTTTCCCAATGAGCGGATGCAAGTAGGTCAGTAATATATTCCTATACCACAATAGATCTCTCACTCTCTGTATTTTATTTTAAGATATGAATTAAGTACATTTATTTAGATATTTATTTTGTATTTTATTTATTGATGTTAACATGTTTTATGACCCTGTTGCAATGTATAGAGTTTTTATTAATGTTATTGTTTTTCATGTGTAGCTCTGAAGATGGAGACATTAGTCTTTGAAAGCGCTTAGCGCTGAAATAAACAAATTGTGAAGAATTGGACGTTTTTTTCTCTCTCTCCAAGTAAACATTCTTCACTTCCAACAAACACTGCCGTGGAAGAATATAAAGATATGGTGATAAACCAAGAGAAAAATGTAATTAGAAAACATCTTTATCTTCCTCCCTAATATCTATCAACAATTGATGTCTCAATCGTTGCTAGACAGTTAACAAAGTTCAAAGGATGTGCTTCTAATGCGTTCATCTCATCGTGATGTCCCAGTGCATGGAGTCCTTCAATATTAGCCTCGAAGTATCTTCACGTGGGCCTCATAAAATAAATATTCTCTGATAACTGTGTCAATTGTGGCATAGATGACCTCCTTAGTCTGTCAATCCGGACTAGATCTACTTTTCTTCCACTCTAAGGAAGTATTTAATTTCTAGGACTGTGTCTCTACTCCGGTTCTTGTCTACTTGGAAGAAACGACAGGAAGTTACACGGCCTTACATGTAATTGGATATTGATTTCTATCTACTTTTCCTTGCAGAAACACAAATTATTCTTGTCAAATGTAAAAATCAAATGAAATATATTTCCATTATGAAAAAAAAAAAAACATGTAGTCTGGAGTAAATAATGACGCTACATTGAGAAATAATAATTTCTTATCTTCTCGCGTTCGCTGTATACAATCACTATACCTGTTTCGCTGTCTAAAGGGTCTCTTCGGATATAGATAAAAACACTGTACAACCTACTCAGATATCCAGACGAATGCTACTGTATCTAAATTCTCCTGAAGAGAGAATTTAAAAAGCGAAACAAGTAGAGTGGCTGAATAAAGTCAATATGAGAAGAAAGAGATTTTTTTCTCCCGACCTCTTCTATTCTGTGTTCTTTAGCGGATGAGATTGGGTCACGATTTCATAATACGGACTATATAATTAAACAGGAATAAGCACTCTCATACACCAAATGACAGCTCTCGAAAAACAGAGCGAAAATGTAAATAACCATTAGGTAAGTGGTAAAGCCAACACAGATGACAGATAACACTGGCTGTTTCTAAAAGTCCCAAGGGAGAGCAGCTGGGGCAAATCTACATAGATGGGAATTATGTAAATAGTGGGGCCCTTAGCAGAGGCTAGCACCTCCAGCCCCATCAAACACAGCCAACCCTCAATCTCTCCCTTTGTACAAATATTGATACATGCAAGAAATCAATGCAGAGGTGCCATTTAGTACCGCTGGGGCTTTGAAAAAGAGTGAGAGAAAAAAAAAATTGCCCGAAGGCAGAAGGGTCCCACCCTACGGACTCACTGCTAATCCAGCACAATTTATTGGCTCCATATTGTTATTGCAGGAGCTTTATTGCTGATATTTTTCTTTTCATTTTGTTGTTGTAAATCTATGAAAACTCTTTATGCGAATGACTTTTTATTTCCTTTCCTGTGATATAGACATATAATAGTCTTAATCAAGGTCTGATCTCTCCCTTTCTGTTGTCGATACCATGTTAAAAGCGCAAACAAAATTAGCCTTAAAACAGATGAGATGTTTAAAACGGAGGTATTTAAGAGTTAGATTTTTGATCTCTAACTTTTAAGAATTCGTATATATGTCATATAAACATATAACATATTTTACTGCTACATACTACAGAAAGTTCATAAAAGTCCGTCACGCAGGGGCTGCGTCAACTAAGCAGATTTCCCACGTGGTTTTACAATAAAGAAATCTGCATACTAGTAACAGTAGTAGTAACGAATATCTAAAGAAATTTCACGAAAACCGAACAGTTACGGAAATGGCCAAACTAGCTTTCGCAAACTCACGAATAGAGCCAACGTCAGCCGATCTCATCGTAATCCGCACACACTTAATAAAAATGCAAATAACTCGGTTAATAATGAAAATAGACTAAAAACGTACACAACAAAATTTATTGAGAATTACATTTATAATAAGATTAGTTTTATACAATTTTTCTATCTGACGTATAGTAACGGAGATATTTCGAATTTTAGAAATTCCCCCGATTTACCCCCCCCCCACTGGCCCGATTTTAGCCATTAACGAACTTGGCCATTCTTTTTACATAAAACGATTAAATGCCAAGTTTGGTAACGTTAGAGTGTAGTAAATTAGATGTCGAAATCCTAATTAAATGATTAATATAAAACTTTGATTTACGTAATATAATAATTAATTAATTCAAATACTTTTGTTTCTGGTATAATTGATGAAAACATTACAAAAAAAAAGAATGGAAAAGTAATATATGGAGGCCCTTTTTGACTGTCCTACTATTAAATTGCCTTTAAATTCGTGTTGTGAATGCGTTCGAGATTCTTGAAATAATTTATAAGCTTGAAGGAAAAGAGAGAATGAGAGAGGGAGAAAATGTGAGGAGTTTGGTAACATTGAGAGAGAAAGGGGAAGCAATGAAAATTCGTTAATCCCTGAAATCATAGGCAGCTTCTAGAACTCTGGTTGCGGGAATCCATTAAGCTGATAAGCACTCAACTAAAGAGGCTTCAACTCTAGAGCCAGTTCATCATACAACCCTTCGAAAATAATTAATTCAGAAAAATGAATGAATGAACTTAAATGTAAACAAAGTAATAAAACTCTCTCCCCCACACTCCCCTGTCGGTGTGCTGACTGAAACACAATTAAAACACTAATAAAATTCCAATCTTTCTCAAATATTTCTCCTCTCCCCTGCAGCTTGGGACCCCTGTTAATTAAATGAAGATTTAAACAGATATGCAAAATAGGTTCGCCCCTGCTTAACGCTTACAGAAAGAATGGCCACTTTCCTTTACTTAGAATAATAAGCTCTCTCTAGTAAAAACAACCATTACCAATTAGAAAATTAATTGAATTGAAGAGCTTGTTTCACATTTTACTCATATAGTTAAATAAGAATGTAAGCATTTTTCATTTATGTAAAGTAAACAGTCAGATTTCTGAGAAAATTATGAAACATAATTAATACATCTACCCAGAAGACGTTTTCAGGACGAGAGTGGAGGTTGGGTGTTATGTTACGCAGTGAACATTTTGTCAAATATACCATACCTTTTTTTTTACTCATAGTAACCCTATGAGGAGTTATTTATTTGAATACATGTTCCATTGCTAAATGGCATATCATACATGCAATATGACATGTACTTAGCAATGGAACACAATGTACATACATTTACATGCACAAATTATTAGCGTATGTTTAAATACATTTTTATTTTACAGTATATACACTTTAATCAACTATCTACTCAAATATAATATAAAACATAATAATAAAAGTAATAATAAATAAGAAAAAATAAATAAATAATAATAATTTTTTAACACACCGACACTTCTACTCTTTTAATGGCAGAATAAAATAAAAACTACGCTACTTCGAAATGTAAGTAAATTTCTTTTATTATCTTTCCTCCGAATTAGTCCCTTATACCTCATTTCACGAGTACCGGATTGAGAATTTAATCTATAAGGCCACTTAGTTTTAAATTTCTTGGAATATGACAAATAAATAATATTGGATATGGTTTGCGCTATAATATACATAGCTGATTAGATAAATTTTATTTTTATTCTATTTATTGCATACAAGGATTTTCCTTATAGCAATGGGTAGGCCTTATTTAATGAGGTTAGTTGTTCTATATTAGTAGCACACACACACACACACACACACACACACACACACACACACACACACACATGTATATATATATATATATATATATATATATATATATATATATATATAAATACATATTTTTCAAACTAGAATTGAGTACAACTGACTAGAATTTACATTAACATTTCTAGAAAAATCTAAACTAATAAGTGGCATTATATTTTATTATCTTACCAAATATTAAAACATTATATTTTCAACATAATAGTTTCATTAAACTCATCATTATCTTGGACTCTGTTCTTACTAATACATAAGTATAACAGAACTAAATAAACAAAAAAAAAAACAATTTAGGGAAGAAGAGAAACATTTGGCAATGCTAACTCAGATAAGATTCTCAAAGTTTAAACTATTTCTTAAAAATTACAAAAATGTTTGCATGCCTTTAATTAACTACCTTTTTTCACAACCTGTTCATGAACAAATGAGAATAACCCATCTTTCCTCTCATCAATCCAACTTGATGTAAAGAGGAACTCGACAGACGAGACGATCCCATTTCCAGAAGTATTAATTATTCGGGACATGTATTTTTTTTTTTTTTACAATAACCAGCACTGTTTTTGAACCCTTGATTGCGAAATAACTTGAATATGGAAATCTTAAAAGGAATCACTAATATAATTGGTGTGTCATGAGTTTATTATAATAACGACGAAATATAAAAACATCGTACAATTATTACTACGTGTTGGACATACTTTGGTAATCAGAACTCGCTAATGCCCCTGAGTTGGAGGTAACTATAAAGCAGCTAGAAAGGATGTAGACGAAAAATAGTAGCTAATAATGGTCCAGGCAAAACGAGAGCTGTCATTTTCGGTAATATGATAAACCTACGATTATCTTCTTGAAGGTACTCATCTAGCTGTCATTGCTGGCAAAAACAGCCATTTCTTTCTTCTGCAAGCTAGATCAGATCTAAATTGGTTTCTCGTTTTGAACGTATTTCATCGTTGAGAATCGGGAGTGGGATGTACGCATTGAATAGTACAAATAAATGGCTGTAGGATTTGCCTGCCCGAAACCACTTTACTGATATAATTCAGTCACGCGACTCCATCAGACAAGAGAAATTTACTGCAGTACGTTATTTTTACGTTGATGGGCCGCTCACAATCTCACTCCCAATCATATTGGGGCCGTATACTTCGAACCGATCAAAAATAATGGTTTCCAATACTTTTAAGATTGGAAAAACTGACTTCTATATCCTCTTGAAGTTCTTTAACGATTACAATCAAGTCAGAACTAGTTGTGCCCTGTATCAGCGAGGCAAGTAATGCTAAATATTGCATATATTGTATTTGCCTTAAATTTATTCAATCAAAATCGTAAAAATTGTTACATTACATCTAGACCTTTCCAAGACATCTTGATGTTCTCACACAAATTAGGATTCCCCTTAGACATAAAGTGGTTTGATTGTATTTCAATTTTTTCAAATTATGAATTTTTATGTTGCAAAAATTTCACATCCTTTCAGACATTTTGTAATTTATTTTAAAACTTACATAACTTGCATAATTTCTCACCATTTATATTTGAAATTACATAAAAAGGTTCACGTTCATAAATCGTATTGATGATAAATTTGTACCCGTTCATTGTACATGTTTACTGTATGTAGAAAGGCTATCTGCCTTCTCAGTTAGTATTTCTACGGGAGGGTCACATTCTGCTTCCATGTTTTGGATTTTAACTTTAAGGCGGTGGCAATTTATGAATGAGGGCTCAGGTTAGCCATGTGAGTTAAAGCGTTGCCTTTAATCTCACATGGTAAACCTCGATTGGCGAGTTCAATACCCGCCTGGGCAAGAGAACATATTTAGTGACGAAATTCATTAAATAAAATCCTAAGTCCCACCCTGGCTAGAAAAGGGTGGTAACCTGTAGATAACCCGCCCCAATTAGCCTTAGTTGCAAAAATTGGGCGTTAATTAATAATAAATAAATTTATGGATGTTGTAGAACGTACACGTATATATCGGCGTATTATTAATTCACTAAAGAAAATAGGGGTGGGGGAATAAATAAAAAGTGAAGTTTTGGATAACCAGTGACATTGATTTGAAAGTTTGTGTGTTGGTTTGCTGATACTGTCAATCCATAATATTCCTTACAAACCTTATGTGATAGTTTCTTTTAGCTAATTACAGCTTTTAATCGTTACCTACTCCACCAATTAATTTATTTTTGAATCACATATTATTCCACATTAATTTCCAATATGAATGGTTGATTTTGAGTTAGTGTGAAGTATTCTTTGATTAATTCATTCGTTCACTTTTACACTGCCAAAGTTTGTACGACTAGATTCAATGTTAATAATAATAAATTCTAAATGAATATCTGCCATTCGACCATGAATAATCATGTGTTCTTGAATGTGCAAACGCGTCCTTATTTGTTTTCATAACACAAAAATTTTGAGTGAGTCGTAAAATAGTCGTTATATAAAATGAATTATTAGTGTTCTTCTTTTTTTTTAGCAGATTTCCCTTAAGAGAAATCAGCTATTGAGGTCGTACTCATGACGAGATTTTTGAAAAATTTCTTCAAATGTTCATCGATCCTACCCGGGAGATGACGAAAATGAGGTATATATATATATATATATATATATATATATATATATATATATATATATATATATATTTGTCTGTTAACGCTCTAGCGGTCGCAATTTTTGTTTGATCGTTACCGAACTCGATATTTAAACGTTCTATGCAAAAAGACAGATCAAGTTCGTTATTGCCTGAAATCGAACCAGGGGGAGGGGGGGGGTTTAAAGGGATTTTCGAAAATTCGAAATATCTCCGTTACCATACGTCGAATCAAAAAATTGTATAGAACCAATCTTAATGCAAATTAAATTTACTATACATATTGTTCTATACATTTATTCTGTATCTTGAATATTAACCGAGATATTTGCATTTGTATTGTGTGTGTGTGGTCGGCAGGAGTCGGCTATGTTCGGGTCTTTCCTCCGAGAGCTAGGGCGGCCGTTTCCGTAACTGTTCGTCCCTCGTGAATAGGTTTAGACATTCCTTACTACTACTGTTGTTTTTAGGCAGATTTCTCTATTGTAAAACTTCACGTGGGAAATCTGCTTAGTTTACGCAGCCCCTGCTTGACGGACTTTTTTTTTTGTGTGTGTCATTTGAACTCCAGCAGTTTTGTACAGGCCATCTAGTTGAACACATATTACATGCTCTCTGAAAATTCTAAGACGTCAAATACTTTAAGGGTTTAGATACTGGTTATTATATTTTTTTTGTTCTAATTTTTCTTAGACTATCTAATAAATGTGTTTACTTATTAAAGAAATGTTAAAAATATTTAATGCCCAAGATTCAAATTATTTCAGAAGTTATTTATGCTGCTTTATGCAGATTCCTTATATATTTATTTCTTTGGCTCTATTGTGACGTTACAAGTACTACTTTTACACCTCTTGAAGCAGAAATATCAATTATCAAAAGGTTCCTTGACAGCTACGGCTAACGCTGCAAAGTGATATGAAAAGCTGTTGATTTTATCTCAAATGCATTCACCACTTATAGCAATCACAAACATTTGCTATTTAAAGAATTATTTAAATTATTTCAAACGCATACATTTGTATTTCATTAATTATTAACGATTAATAAAGTATTATCATGAGGGATTCATTAACATAAAATCCCTTGGAATATGTACATTAAGGTTGATATTGATAGTATCAAGAGTGAAAAAGGTTATGATGTCGTGCAGTATAATGATATATGACGTGAGGGAGCCACCTGTGATAAGCATAGGTTCCTTGTTTGTTACATATACTATTCATACAGTCCTACCAATAATCTCCACTCATCACGCATCAAACTCTACTCACGTAATACTATGCCACTTGCGCAACCTATCCTCAAATCTCATTATTAGTAAATTCTGTTAGCTATTGAGGTTGTACTCATACCGCAATTTCTTCAAATGTCCATCAATGCTACGCAGATGACTAAAATGAGGTCAGTTAAAAATTATATAAATATATGGGTGTGTGTTATGAATGAGGGCTCAGGTTAGCCATGCGAGTTAAAGCGTTGCCTTCAATCTCACATGGTAAACCTAGAGTGGCGAGCTCGATTCCCGTCTGGGCAAGGGAACTTATTTAGTGACGAAATTCATTAAATAAATTCCTAAGTCCCACCCTGGCTAGAAAAGGGTGGTAACCTGCAGATAAACCGTCCCAATTAGCCTTAGTAGCAAAAAGTGGACGTTAATAAATAACAAATAAATTTATGAATGTTATAGAACGTACACATATATATCGGTATATGATTAATTCACTAAAGAAAATAGTGGTAAGGGAATAAAAAGAAATTGAAGTTTTGGATAACAGGTGACATTGATTTGAAAGTTTGTGTGTAGGTTTGTTTGCTGATAATGTCAATAATAGTAAAAAGGTACTCATTCCTTACAAACCTGAATAACTACAACAAACCTGTAAAAATATATGGGTATGTATATATATATATATATATATATATATATATTCGTCTGTTAACGTTTCACAGTAGTCACGATTTTTGTTTGATCATTGGAAAACACGATATTTGAGCAGTTCATATGGTGAATACAAATTCACAAACCAAGTTCATTACCCACTGACAACGGTCGGGGGTGGAGGGGTCGTTTACGGTGAAGATAAAATCGAAAATTCAAAAGATCTCAAGATAAAATCGTAAATGACCAATATAGCTGCAAATTTGTCTATAGATGTTGTTCTGTTTTTTTTTTTTTAGACAGTTTCAAATTTTAAGCGAAATTTTTGGATTTTTTAATTTTCAACCATGAGTATACAAATCCCGACTTTTAGGTATTGCACTTAAACAATAAGTGAATATATCATGCAACGTTTATATGTAACTGATATTTTGATGGTACTATTTATGTTATGACTCCTGAAAATTTTTGAAATTCTTGTCATATAACCAACATTTTTTTTTTTAATAAACAAGGCTAAAACCAACACGACAAATCAAAAACAGTCAGAAAATATCATCCGAAAATACCTTAGTGGTTTAGTTTGTAAAAAAAAATGAGGGTCGAGGATTTCACTTTTAGCAGATTTCCACTAAGGGAAATCAGCTATTGAGGTCGTACTCATGACGCGATTTTCTAAATTTTTCTTCAAATGTCCATCGATCCTACCCAGGAGATGGCGTAAACGAGGTCCGTTCAAAACTGTTCTTTTTATTTTTGAATTTTAATTTATTATTCAGTTTTATTAGTTCCTGTGTAGTTCCTTTTCTATTTTCGTTCAGAGACACGATTTTTTTTCCTAATTGTTTTTATTGAGCATCTTATAAAATTTTAATTCTATATACAATTATGTCACTATTTTTTTAAGTATTAACTCATGAGTTTCGTAATGATCATATAAAAATTTGAATTCCTCGAGTGTTAAGAGATATATCTGAGTGAAGGCTAATTTTGTCCTATTAAAAAGGTCTAAGTGGACATTTGAAGTAGTTTTTAGCAGATTTCCCTTCAGGAAAATCAGCTATTGAGGTGGTCCTCATGACGCGATTTTCGAAATTTTTCTTTAAATCTGCATCGAACCTACCCAGGAGATGACGCAAAAGAGGTCTGTTAAAAACTGTATGTACATATATATATATATATATATATATATATATATATATATATATATATATATATCTGTTACCGCTCTAGCGGTCGCATTATTTGTCTTATCGTTTCCAAACTTGATATATAATCGTTTTATAAAAAAATAACGATCTAGTTCATTAATGGCTGAAATCGGACCATGGGGAAGAGGGGGGGGGGGGGTTTAAAGGAGGAGAATTTCTAATATTCTTAATATCTCCGTTATAATGTGTCGGATAGAAAAATTGTATAAAAAACAATCTTATTGCAAATGTAATGTTCTATAAATGTTGTTATGACCATGTTTTCATTATCTTGATTATTAACTGAGATATTCGCATTTTTTAGTTTTCAGTCTTCAGTAAAGCCCCACTCCTACTCATCTCATTAACAATATTTTATTATTTTATGAAGCACTTTATTTGAAGAGTAAATACTAAATATTGTTCTCATTGAACAAAGTTTTGAGATAAGTGCAAATACGTGGCGCACGTGGGAAATCTGCTTAGTTAACGCAGCCCCTGCGTGACGGACTTTTTGTATTGTGCTAAGGAGTATTCTAATTTTTGAAAGATCAAGGGATAATAGGTTTTAATATATAGTTTTGTTTTAGATTGAGTCCATTTTATGTGGAATATTATTTCTTGTATCCAGCTCTCCATCTGAGGAGCCTGACAGAATATATTACTAGTCTATGGAGGGAAATTGTTGAGCCACAAAAAGTATTTGAAGAAACGGGCATAAAATGAAATGAGAGTAAGCCGAGCCGCCTGGGAGGGCAAAGAGGTATCTGAGTAAGGAATCTTAGCTTTTGGAATTACCTCATCTCTTTACTGGAGGGCGATCCCAACGATTCACTTACTCCAGCTACAGATGGCCAATCCGTCTTGCTCCATCTCTTCCCCCGCCTTTGGAAAAAGCTACGCTCATTTATATTTTGGAAGGCGCATTAAGTTTAGTAATCTACAAATGATACAATTCGTCTCCCGTGACTCCCCCCTCGGCAAGAACTGCGCTCTACAAGCGGCAGTTATGAAATACCTTCATCCTCAAATTTATAAGCCCCGCTCCATGGCAGCTACAAGGACCGCAGGCCATATCTTAAGCTACACAATTCAAGAGGCCTAATACCATCCAACAGCCCTATACATGAATTCGTCTTACATACTCTAATGGTAACGTATTACCCAACTTAATATGCCTTACTCACATTACTCATTTTTGAAATGAAATTTTCAGGCCGAATAATGCAAATAACACACCTACACTTTTTAGTAGCTCCTTCATATTTTCAAGCTTCGTTTTGTAATAGATGATTTATCTCTGGTGAGCTCTGGTTTTTAAGTGTTCCCATAATATAATTACTCAAAACTCCGTCACGCAGGGGCTGCGTTAACTAAGCAGATTTCCCAAGTGCGTCACGTTTTTGCATTTATCTCAAAAATTAAAAGTTCAATGAGAACAATATTTGGTATTTAAGCTTCAAATAAAATGCTTCATAACATAATAGAATATTGTTAATATGAGATGAGTAGGAGTGGGGGTTTACTGAAGGCCGAAAATTAAAATATTCAAATATCTCAGTTAATAATCAAGATAGTGAAAAAAAACGTACATAACAACATTTATAGAACATTACATTTTCAATAAGATTGGCTTTATATGATTTTTCGATCCGACGCATAAATACGGAGATATTAAGAATTTTCGAAATTCTCCCCCTCTAACGCCCCCCCCCCTCCCCCTGGTCCGATTTCAGCTGTTAACGAGCTTGATCTGTCTTTTTGTATAAAACGATTATATATCAAGTTTAGTAAAAATAAAACAAAAATTGCGACCGTTAGAGCAGTAGCAGACACTTGCATATATATATATATATATATATATATATATATATATATATATATATATATATATATATTTCCGTTTTTAACAGACCTCATTTTCGTCATCTCCTGGGTAGGATCGATGGACATTTGAAGAAAAATTTCGAAAATCGCGTCATGAGTACGTCCTCGATAGCTGATTTCCCTGAAGGGAAATCTGCTAAAAACTACTTCAAATGTCCACTGAGACCTATTTAATAGGACGAAATTCGCCTTCATTCATATATATATATATATATATAGATATATATATATATATATATATATATATATCTTAACAATCGAGGAGTTCAAATTTTTATATAATCATTACGAAACTCATGAGTTAATACTTAAAAAAATAGTCACTTAATGGCTTATAGAATTAAAATTTTATAAGATGCTCAATAAGAACAAAAGGGAAAAAATCGTGTCTCTGAACGAAAATAGAAAAGGAACTACACAGGAACCAATAAAACTAAATAATAAATTAATAATCAAAAATAAAATATTTACAACAACGCCAGAATAAACGAAATAATGTTTTAACATATTTTAAGACGTTTCAGTATAAAAACTTTCCTCTTTAAATGTTTAAGTGTACAAATAAAAGTAATTTACTTTTTGGCATAGTTAATATTTCTAGAAATAAATGTACTTCCAAACTTTTTCATTCTGTATTATAAGGATTCAGATATTCAAGGTTTTTAAATCATTATACAGAGAACAAGATGTAAATCATTAACAATATTTATATGGGAAAGCTTTCAAGAGATTTGAATGAGTAACATATTCAGTTATAAAGCGAATGTGTATTTAGTAACAGGTTATAGACGACGGGTTGCGCTATTAAATAAAGCACACACATTTTATGTTCTCTTCCTTTAGCCATACAAAATGTATCTGTACATGCTATTACATGATAAATTGACACTCCACATATTAATATAGAAGGGACTTTATGTCCACTGATTATCTGGCATTTACATTTAGCTAATGTAATTGCAAAGATATATATGATTTATTTGGGGCAACTGCTGGTTCATTAAATCCCTCATGCACCTTTGTCTACTTTCAAATTTCCCATTATTATGGAAAGTACCTGTTGAAGCTAAGTAAATCAAAGTAGCTGATTGGTTAGCCGAAATTAAGCCAGTTGGGATTTGGTTTGGGCGGATGGAGCAAAGTTGCCTGGTTCTTGACTAGGTCAGGCATAGTTGTTGAACAGTGGTTTGCTAACAATCAACTATTGGAACAGAGCAAACTTCCAAGCAACTGTGTCAATAAGCCATTCCAGCATCGTTCTTGTCCATTCTCTCGACCGATTTAAGCTTTGATTATTTCATTGATTATAGCATAAATGTCTGTAAATGTTGTTGGTTTATTTAAGGTTACTTTCAACATCAGAAAGGAATAGTGAACAATAAGGAAATTCTAGCGAATAAACTTTTAATCCTATTAACATAATAAGTCCAACTCAAGATTTTAGTAAAAAATAATTAACTACTTTTATTACTACCGTTTAGTCTCACTGTTCACGGTAAAATTTAAAAAAAAAAATCGATATACACGTTCTTCAGTTTTTTTATTCAAGACATTTACACAGGATACAACACTGACAAAAAGTTTACTAATATTCTGTGTATAAGTAGTCTACACATGTGGTGTTTTTCTTATGCAATTATATTTGGGTGTGCATAAATGAGTTTGTGTGTGTGTGAGTGGGGGGGGGGGGGGGTATTTTTGTTATGGTTATGGAAAAAACTTAAGGCCTTTTTTCTTTTCAAAGTTTGAACATGTCAACCGATGAAAGTAATTTAGGAAGGGTTGTTTTTTTATGGAAGTGGCAAAAACACAAAATGGTGAAGTGTTTTATTTTTATGATTATTACGGAAACAAAAAAAAAATATAGTAGTTTTTTGCATCTCATTATGAAACCTACGAATTTTCCCCTGTCACGCTTTTCGATCTGATGGATACAACCAGAGTATTTACGATTTTGTTAGGTTTGTTCTATACTGTCGTACACTGCTAATATTTTACATGTTCTTCAAATAATTTAAGTAGAAAGTTCTATCCCTTCATAAGTCAAAAACTGCTATAAACGTATTTTCTTTTACTAATGAAGTTGAGTAAGTTGTAGGTACAGAAAGTAATTCGCTGAGTAGACAGTTAATTGTTAATCGGATATTATTTACTAACGAAAGATTGTAGGAGCAAGATATCAGCGAACGTTTTCCTTATATTGACTTTGTCATCAAAATCATTTCCATGCTCACTTCGAAACGAGGCCTCGCCAATGAGTTACACAAGAATACTATGACCAACCTCCAGGGCTAAGCCTCTTAAGGAGCTTAGGCTGGCCGTGTGAGTTAAGGGGTAGGTCTTAATCTTGCCTGGTGAACCTAGAGTGGCGGGTTCGATTCCCGCTCTGGCCATGGGAATTTTTTGTAGTGATCGACTCATTAAATGGATTCCTTAGTTAAACCCTGGCAAAAGGGTGGTAATCTGTAGATAACCCGTCCCAATTAGCCATAGTAGCATAAAGTAAATAAATAAATAAGCCTCTTAAAATATTTTAATTCATTCATACGGACTCTGTACACATTGGATTACTTCAATGCCCTCAATCATATATACAAAGTCGTAAATCAATATCAATTGGGGTTAATCCCAATTAGTGTCATCTCCTCAACCGATAACCCAATGAAATATTTGCGATTAGTATGATAGTTGTTACTATAATCCTTAAGCAGTCAACATAGATTAGAGATTATTTTAATAAATACTAAATAAGAGGATTAGACAAGGGCTGAGGGTTGGGCTACCCCTTTACCCTCAGGTAATTTTAATTATGTGGTTGCCAGGCAACCGATTAGACTTAAGCCAAACCTCCCCCCACCCCCAAGAGGCTTGGGAGAGTAATGGATTAATCCTGAGACTTAATGTCAGAGGAAAAACGTGGAGTTGTCGGCTAGAAAGGAGTTTGTATAATGCAAAAAGCTTATTCGAGAGCGGAGAGAAATTAGGCTGTATAGAGGTAATTAGCCACCGACAAGGGTCTGTCCTCGTCAGTTGGCCTTTACTCTATTGGACTCATTAACTTGGTTTAGGGCTACAGATTGACTGCAAAGGGATTGTTTGTAAACTCGCCGACCAGCTGATCGATGCAAGCCATCAGCTTGCTTCTTTAATCATCGGCTAAAGGCTACTCAATACGCATCTTGCCCATCCAAAAGGCGAGTACATGGACCGATGGGAGTAATCACTTTACAAAGTACTGTACTAGATGTATATATTTTTTTATTAGCAAATTACCCTCAAGGGAAATCAGCTATTGAGGTCGTACTCATGACGCGATTTTCGAAAAATTTCTTCAATTGTCCATCGATCCTACCCAGGAAATGACAAAAATGAGGTCCGTTCAAAATTATATATATATATATATATATATATATATATATATATATATATATATATATATATTTGTCTGTTAACGCTCTAGCGGTCGCAATTTTTGTTTGATCGTTACGAAACTCGATATTTAACTGTTTTATGTAAAAAGACAGATCAAGTTCGTTAATGGCTGAAATCGGACCAGAGGGAGGGGGGATTTTCGAAAATTCTAAATATCTCCGTTATTATGCATCGGATCGAAAATTGTATATAACCAAACGTATTGCAAATTAAATTTACTATAAATATTGTTATATACGTTTATTCTCTATCTTGAATATTAACCGAGATATTTGCATTTTTCAGTTTCCAGCAAACCGCCACTTTTACTCATGTTACGTAAACAATACTCTGCTACATAATAAATCACATTATTGGAAGTTTAAATACCGAAAATTGTATTCAAGAATGAGGATGATACATTTCTTATTTCAGTTTGTATTTATTCACAGTGTTGTTGTGTTACCAGTATGTATATTTATCTATTACTTAACTTCACTTGGGAAATCTGCTTAGTTTACGCAGCCCCTGCGTGACGGACTTTTTTAGCTTTAAACACGAAAACAAATAGGAATTATTCCAATAACAGCAGAAATGGTTAACTTTAAAAGTGATAAATAATCGTTCATTACCACCAAAAATGATTGCACAAAACAATCTCCGATGGATTAAATAAATTGTTACAGTCGATTGGGAATAACTAGCGCCAATCTTAGAAACATGCCCACATTCGATTGAATTATCTTTTCTTTATTCAACTTGCAAACATCCCCTCAGCTAAAATAAACATATATTTTAGGCATGTTGCCTCTGAATTTGACATGGTTCCAAAGAGCCCGGAAGTGGCTGTGCTAAAGTGAGGAATGCATTAGAATCTGTTACCCCACAGACTGGGTAACAAAACTGCCTCGCTCAGTGGAGGAGGGTGTGGGTTTATTAGATAAATTTAATTAGCCTCATATCAATAGGCAGAAATAAATATATAAAGGGCGCCTTTGTTCTCAAAGATAACAACAAAACCAGTATTCTCAAAACAAATCAGTTTATTTACAATTAATCAAATATAATTATCTCTTGAACAATAAAAAGAAAATACTAAATAAATAAATGATAAAAACAATACTTCCCGTGGGGTCCTATAAATACGACTTATTAGGCCTTTTCTTTTAATTGATTGTGTATAAACAATAACTATAACTTTGGTACCTCTCTTACGATGAAATAACTGCTTGTCTTCCAACTCAATTAAACTTTGATCCGCCAAAGCGTTTTACGGGAGCAAAAATCCTCACTCGAGCTCGAGGTGGACGCTTGTCCCTGGCGATCGCTTCTTGTTTTCGGGTCTCGCGCAGCCAGCCCCGCGCAACAATCTGCAGTCTGTCTTCGTTCTCAATCATCTGTCTTCAGTGACGATAAAAATGGGCCCTAACAAATGCTATCCATGAGGTACGAAGTTTAAGATCATGGACTGCACATTAACTATTACTAGCCTTTACCCACCCAGCGTCGTTGATCAATTGAGCAGCGATTATAATATTTAGTTGCCTTTGTTATGTGATACCATCATAAAACATAAGAGGACGTGGCAAGCAGACCTCTGGACTTTCAATTGCATATGGCAGGCCTTCGCTACCCTGAGCCACCGGTTTTCGTTTAATGGAATCGTTTGATTTTAATTTTTTTCAGATTGCACGATTCCGTTATCGTGTTATATGCCACGCTTCATTAATTTAATATACAATATAAATCTGTTTCTGCGGGCTAAGACCTGTATTTCATCGGAAATTGAGCTATAATCATATCATTGTGACTGTGTGAACAGAGAATGATCACCATTTTCTTCTTTAACAAAGAAACAAATTTTCTGTTAAGCTCATTCTCCATGCTCAACCCTCCTGTTCTATCCAGCTATGGGATGTAATGCAGAAAATTTTACCTGTTTTAGTCAACCATCCTGCTTAGGTTAGGAACACAAAATCCCCGGCTGGCAATAAATTCTGAGTGAAGTATTGAGTGCGACAGGGGCGTTCTAAATCCCGACCAAAGGAGTGTAAAATTAATCAGTTATTTAAAAAATCAAGGGGATATTTTCACAAGTATTCTCACATACCCATGTACGCACTGGCCAAGGGTTAAAATAAACAAGATGTTATTAGCAGCATTACAGCGGAATAATTGCCCCATTAACATATTTGGCAACCCGAGCCATTTGCCACTGACTTAACCAAATTCTTGTCAACGCGGGTACCCAAACAACACCATGGATCGATTTTCGGTCTGCTTGTAAAAGGAATCTTTAGAAACGCTTCGAGAAAACGAGGAAGCAGAGTCTCGGTAAGGCAATAGTCGGTGTAACGTGAAAGTGGGGGAAACGCAATAGATAAGGGACGGGAAGGAAGGAGCGATGAAACGATAGGAAGAGAAAGGTAAGGAGAAGAATAAAGATAAGGAGGGGGAAAGGGAGATAGCAGGGAACAGGAAGTAAGAAAGAGAGAGAGAGAGAAAGAGAGAGAGAGAGAGAGAGAGAGAGAGAGAGAGAGAAAGTGAGAGAGAGCGTGTGAGGGGAGAGATGTTGGCTCGCCGGTAGACTATTAGGTTGGTGAATAGGAGAGAGGTGGAAGGGGTAGTGATCAGTGGCCGTTCTACAATAGAGCTGGCATCAACACCTCCAACCTCTCACCATCTTCCCCAGGGCCTCTCAAATCTTCCCCGTCTTAATTCCAATTACCACCCCCAACCCACACCTCACAAAGAAGAAAGAAATCTACAGATTCGTTCACCGGTTTTTTGAATACCCCTTTTCTGTGCTATTAGTAATTGGCACTAAAAGATAGCCATGCTGTTAAATACTTTCACGGGCCAAATTGATATTTTGAAATGGAACAATAATTTATTAGTCTATATTTATATATCACATATATATGAAGGGCGGGGAGGGATGCTGTTTCGAGAGTTGAGGCTTAGCGAGAAGAATTCTCATTACCGGAAGGAAGCTAATAGCTGGTCAAAGTAGAATCCTGGATTGCTGGAGTGCAGGAGTACTGGATTAGATATTGTGGATAAAATAATTCATTATTTACAAATGTTTCTCCCATTAAATTGATAAATACATAAAAGCATTAAATTAAGTAACATTAACTTAAGAGTTCAGTTTTAGCAAATGTCCTTCAAAGATGGGAGACAATCGCATGAGATAGCAGGATATTTTCCACGAATGAATGTGTAAGCAGATTTCCTGAAATGTCCAAAGATCCCCAGGAAATCACGAAAATGAGGTCCACTCAAAACTCAGGTATACCTATGTGTTATGTAACTTATGTTTGTTAACGCTCTAGGGGTTGCAATTTTTGTTTGGCAATTGTCAAACTCGTTTTTTTAACGTTTTATTTAAAAATAAAGATCATGTTCGTTAATGGCTGAAATCGGACCAGTTATAGGGTGGGATTTAGAGGGGGGATTTAAAATACCTCCGTTGTAATATGTCGGATCGTCGATAATGTGTATTATAGAGGCGATCTTATGGACAATTTAAAGTTCTTTAAATGAGTCAATGTATGTTTTTTTTTTTTTTTTTTACATTCTTGATTAATAACCGACATATTTGCATTTCTGTGTTTTCAGTCTTGAGTAACCCTCCACTCCTGCTCATGTCAAAATTACAATAAGGTGTTGTACCATTAACTATATTATTCACAATATAAATACAAAATGTTGTCTTCATTGAACTTTTTTCTGTTAGAGATATATGCAAATACTTAAAATATTCATATATCTGATTGGATTTACTTTCGGGCTTTACCAAATTGAGTAAAAAGGGATTTTTGAATCCATGAAACCATTTTGGATACGCTGCTTCAAAGTGCCACCCAAGCGAAACATGAAACAGTCGACCAGATAAAGAGTTTTTTGATTTTTTTTCTAAATACTTGCGGAGCCCCATATGAATTTCGCAGAACCCTAGTGATCCGCGGAGGACACTTTAAGTACGTCTGGTCTAAGCTCTCTAACTGGTTGCGAAAATGGATTTTTTTCCAAAGCCACACATATAGATTAGTAGGCAAATATTTTAGTAAGCATTTGATAATTTAAAAACATATATCATTAATGCGTCATTGCATACAACCATGCCTAATAACAATTGAGAACAGCAAAATATGACTAGCGGTTCATAATTAAACTTTTTGAACATTTACAATTCGAATGACAATAATTCTTTTTAGAGCTATGGTGTGGGTTACAGATATTTTTAATAGGTATTTTCATACCAATATTTTTACAGGTTTTTTTTTTGGTTCACTTAGAAATCCACCCAGTTCTAGTTAAATTAAATATGTTTGTGGTGAAACCTCTACACTTATTTGTTGTAAAATATCCCAATTAACCTTAAAGTAGCATAAAGTTGATATTATTAAATTAATCTCTACACAAACTTAGTTACTTAAGCTCTAAATAGAATATATATATATATATATATATATCGAAAAGAATAAAGTTTAGTATTCATAACAAAACATTACTCGGCGGTGTATAATTTACTTCAAACTAATATTGTATTTTTTTTTCTCGGGTCCCCTCTAAAAATAATGCCGGCATTAAGACGACGGCCTTCACCACTAGGTTTGAGAATAGTATTATATATACTGGTGAAACCTACCCTCCATTTGATAACCTAGTAAAAACAATAAAAAAGAGTTAGTAAGGTGAAAAAATAAGCAAAGTGGTTTGTGGAGGGCAAAGGGCACTGGAGCAGAGACGGAGATTGAGCGGCTTTCTGGATTCAGAGTTATGGTGTGTAAGGCGGGGGTAGTCGAGGACCTACTAGGGGAGGAAAATTGCTTTGTTTATTGCCCTAATTCAATCAGAACTGAAATGGCCACTAAACCTCTCTCTCCGAGGCCTCAGGCTACGTCAAAGAAATATAAACGGGGGAAGGCAGGCCGCAAAAATGGAAAAATATTTCTTAATAACAAATCACTTTCGCCATTTTATCCTCGGGGAAAAGGCATAGATTTAAAATGATGCGGCCACGACATTCTACCTACATTCCTTTTCGCCTTTTGAAATAACATGGTTATTTCTCATGCATAATTACATACGATTTTGTTTATTCCTTTAGGACACTCATCTGTACGAGGGAAATAGACCCAATGATCCAGGTTTGAATCTGAAAATTCCTCACTAAACTCATGTATTTTCCTCAAGAGAAATGCAAGTATGGAAGTAGTTTTGAAGTATTGATTTATTATACAATTATATACAGTGTCACTCCAATCTCTTCAGACCAATGAAATAGTTTCAACGTTTTACCACCCAAATGATAGTTACTAATCTAATATTTATTCAATCCAAACAACGACCTAGTAAACGTAATATTATCATTCTCATATTGATATTTACATTCTAAACCAATACCGTGATAGTTAAAGAGACTACTCCGTCTTCAATTAACTTCAACTGTTCTTCAATAATAAAAGCCCCTAAAAACAATAATCAGAAAATAAAAATAGAGTATTTAACGTCCACTTTAAGCTAAAAATTCCTTCACATTCCTGTTGTCCATACCCACGCCATATCCCGATATCAGAAATTCCACTCTCTCCTTCCCGCACATCCTAATCCTTTAGTCGAATCACTTTCATTTAACCATATTCCAGAAAAATCAAGGTGACGTCGAAAGCGTAAGTGGCCAAGAGATCTTCTCGTGTGGTGTACAGTTTAACTCCATAATGCAACCCAATGTTCCCTCCATATTGGGTATTGTCACAACAAAACAACTTCCCACCTCAAGACAATAATCAAGCCATTCCTATTATCATATCATTTGCTTGTAATATCTAACTATGCATGTTGCGAATAAGCGAATAAATATTAAAAAAAAGAAGTACTGGTTGTTTTCTTGTTACTAGCTCTTTTCTAGTCAGGATAGGATTTTTAATTTAATTTAATGAATTCTTTAATAATTAATTTTGGGGCTCAGGTTAGCCATGCGGGTTAAAGCGTTGACCTTTATCTCACATGGTAAACCTAGAGTGGCGAGTTCGATTCTTGCCTGGGCAAAGGAAATTATTTAGTGACGAAATTCATTAAATAACGTCCTAAAATCCCACCCTGGCTAGAAAAGGGTGGTAACCTGTAGATAACCCGTCCCGATTAGCCTAAGTTGCAAAAAGTGGACGTTAATAAATAATAATAATAATAATTAATTTTCCAGATAATTTGTAATTTCAATCCACAACTTTATATAGATATTTTTATATCATGACATAATTAGATTAGGTATTTATGTATTATCTTTTGTTTATCGTCATTACTTATTACTGCTCCTATGTAGCAAGTATTTGGCATCAACTATACATTCTAGTACACATTCTTTTCACTAAACTTCCTTTAAACGTTACATTTATTTATCAATTCTATAAAATGAAAAATTGTAGCTTTGACGATTGACATTACTATCAATATCGTGCATATAAACTTTTCAAGATAGATTCTTCTAAATTATAAAGTTAAGGTGGGTGTGGAATCGTGACCAAAATTGCATAACTTATTGCATATTTACATTAAATTTTCATCTAATTTAATTAACTTGTTGCATGAATTAATTTATAACGTACCATGTAGGAAGTACAATATTTAGCATTTTGTATTCATCTAAAATAAATTAATATTTAAAAGTACCAATTTTTGAGTGTAAAACACGACGTGCAAGCAGATTGTTTCGTGACGGAGTACTGAATAATTTAGTATCTATTCAGCGAACATGTCAATTCATTTTTAATCTACTAGTTACATTTTGAACAGCTTTGTAAAAACCTAACTTTGAAAATATTAAGTTTTCTTTAGAATGAAGACTTCAAGTTGACCAGTGAATGAGTATCTTCCTGAAAGAATGCCCAAAATTTCGAGTGAAGTAGGTTCAACAATCGGCCAACTTTAAGATAGGGAGTAGTTAGCGTGCAAGTATTACTTTCGACCTTTTACAAACTGCAACCTTGCCGTCTGAGTAAAGTTTGTTATTTATCACCCATAAGACAAAATTATCTAATCGCATATTTGCTCCGAGTAAACTTTATGCATTTTTCCACATTTTAAATTAAACTATTTATTAACGTCCACCTTCTGCAACTAAGGCTAATTGGTACGAGTTATCTACAGGTTACCACCCTTTTCTAGCCTGGGTGGAACTAAGGATTTTATTTAATGAATTCCATCACTAAATAAATTCCTAGTTCCTAATAAATAGACCTCCCCAATCTTGGTTTGCCATGCGAGATCAAGGCTAACGCTTTAACTCACATGGCTAACCTGAGCCATAATGGACATTTTAACTGCAGCGAATGTTGTTTTACCAATCTTAGTAACAACAGGATTATCGGCATCCCCTTGAAAGTCGCATTCTAGGACGGGTAGGACATCCCATGGGTGCATACTAATCCCCCACCTACAGGGGAATTAGCTCTTTATCCTAGCTAAAGATATATTTAGTAATGAATGTCCACTTTATACTAAAGATATATAGATATATCTTATAATTTGTGAAGATCCTGTAAGCTCACAAAGCCTTAAATTTGCGACAGTGGTGAAGTATACATTCACCAAGGGACATATTAGTTCACTAACATTGTCCACCTTTAGTGCCCGGTCAGTACTAAGCTACCAGACTTCATTTATATTACTAAAAAACTGTACCAATTTCTTCATCATCAAGCAAATTTCTTGAGGTCTTTTTTTGTCCTAAAAAGAATTGTTTCATTACTTTTATGGCTGCCTCATTGGTTTTAAAGGGAGGATGTGGGAAATGAGACTACGGCAAAAAATATAAAAGTTTATGCTAAAAGTAAAAAACATTTATGGCCTAAAAAAAACTCAATTTCTACGTAGGATTGTATTATTTGACTGTTGTTCTGTGGAAGATATTAAAACTCGAATGCTAAAAATACAAACTGATATGCAGGTATTAGCATATTTTCCTTAACGTAAATCAGCTATTCAGGCCCTACTCATGACGCGATTTTCGAAAAATGTATAAAATTTCCATCGATCCTACCCAGGAGATGACGAAAATGAACTATATATTTATTTGTCTGTTAACGCTCGAGCGGTCGCAATTTCTGTTTTATCCTTTCCAATCTCGATATTTAATCGTTTTATATAAAGAGAAAAACCAAGTTCGTTAACGGCTGAAATCGAACAAGTGGGGGAGGGGGCTAGAGAGAGGGAATTTCTTAAATTCGAAAAATCACCGTTAATATGAAAAGTTGTATAGTATTAAACTTATTGCAAATGCAATGTTCTGTAAATGTTGTCATGTTCGTTTCGTCACTATCATGATTATTAGCCTAGATATTTGCATTTTAGCAGATTCCCCTAAGAGAAATCATCTACTAAGGTCGTACTTATGACGCGATTTTTGAAATTTTTCTTCATATGTCCATTGATCCTACCCAGGAAATGACGAAAATGAGTTCTGTTCGATATATATATATATGGTGTTGTTGTTTCTTGGAGTTTTGGTCAATGTTGATGAAAACAATCTTAGTTTATGCTAATATTTCGAGAATATTTATTTTCTCTTCTTCAGGGCAAGACTAAAGATACTTAAACACTATTGTACATAACTGTTACACTTCTGGTTGCATTAGGGTACTCCTACCTAGGTACCTAATATATTTTTTCACTATCTTGATTATTAACTGAGATATTTGCATATTTTAGTTTTCGGTCTTCAGTAAAGCCCTAGTCCTACTGATTTCATATTAACAATTTATGTTATGTTATGAAGCACTTTATTTGAAGCTTAAATACCAAATATTGTTGTCATTGAACTTTTAAGTTTTGAGGTAAATGCAAATAAGTGACGAAAGCGGGAAATCTGCATAGTTAACGCAATACCTGCACGACGGACTTTTAACTATGAGCAGCTAACCAAATCTTTTAGTTCTTTATTCAAAGGGTAGAAAAGATAGTAGAATTACAGTTTTGGCGGGAGCGATTGCCCGGGAAGAAGGGAGAGTGGCTAATGCCCAATGAGACCTGTAGACCTGCTGACTGTTTCATGAGATTCGGATCTACGGCTGTAGGCGTCGGCCGCCATATTTCAAGGTGTGCATTGTTAAAGCCTGCTTCACTCCTCCCCTTGCATATTGAATGCATCTCCTCAGCCTCTTCTCTGTCTCTTGTATCTAACAATTATACAACCAACACACACATATTATTCAATGCCTCACAAATGAAATAATTTATGCACATTTTTTTAGTGCACTCCGGCAGAGAAATAGTACATACTTGGATGTATCAAACTAGTCCATTTCCTGGGCAATCCTGTGGTTGGTTTATCACTAATCAATTTAAAAAGGAGTCCGTCACGTAGAGGCTGCGTAAACTAAGCAGATTTCCCACGTGAAGTTTTACATTGTGTAGCCATCCGAAATGTGGCAACAATGCAGGAGGCACCTAGCCATTAAAACGTGAAGTTTTACATTGTGCACCCACTGCGAGGAGTGGCTACAATGTGGAAGGCACCTAGCCGTTAGGCCTTAATCCTTCCACACCAATCCAACAACCTCGTGGAACACTGAGGACTCGCTACGATGGTCAAGAAGCGAGCCCTATGGAACGGGACGGTCCCCTACTACCCAGCTCCCACACGAGAGAAGAACTCCAGTACATGTACCAGTTTTCCTGGCCTGTACGTCCTCGTGCTTTGAACACACGACCACTACGTCTGCGACCGGCAGTGAAGGCAAGCCTCCACTCCGGACACCACCCAGCCCGTAGTTCACATTGAGTAGGCAGACCCTACTCCATTAAGGCAGGAGTGATCCCCTGCCCGGAACAGCAAAGCCGACTAAGGACCTACTGTTCCTACGGTTCCCCTACCCAGCAGCTACACAGCGGGGGCTTACTGCTGCCACTGGGAAGGGCCGGCCCCGTGCCGGAACGTGAAGTTTTACAGTAGAGAAATCTGCCCAATAACAACTGTAGGAGTAAGGGATCTCTAAACTTATCCACTAGCGACGAACAGTTACGGAAAACTGCCGCTCTCGGCGGAATGTACCGAGCATGGCCGACTCCTGTCGAGCACACACAGAATACAAATGCAAATATCTCGGTTAATATTCAAGATACAGAATAAATGTATAGAACAATATTTATACCAATTTTAATTTCCAATAAGATTGATTATATACAATTTTTCGATCTGACGCATAATAACGGAAATATATCGAATTTTCAAAAATCCCCCCTCTAACCCCCTCTCCCACTGGTCTGATTTCAGCCATTAACGAACTTGATCTTCCTTTTTACACGATCAAACAAAAATTGCGACCGCTAGAGCAGTCTATATATATATATATATATATATATATAGTTTTGAACGGACCTCATTTTCGTCATCTCCTGGGTAGGATCGATGGACATTTGAAGAAATTTTTCGAAACTCGCGTCATGAATACGACTAATCTGCTAAAAGAAGTAGAGCGAATACCAGAGCGTATTAAAATCGATACCATTTTTGAAAAATATTTTGTGTACTTAAATATTTAAAAATAATGTATGTGCTTTTTTTTTTTTTAATGGAAAACGGACAAACCTTCACTGAAAACCTTTATTTTATTCAACACATTGGTTCCTATGAAGATTCATTCACAGGAATCCTAAACAAATGACAATCAGAATGGATGGAAGTAAAGAACCACCTCCGCAGTATCAAAAGTATTATTAAGGAGGTCATCGAGCCATAGGAGAACTAGACGGCAGGAAGTTGTTCTTGCCAGGCTCAGGATCAGCCACACATACCTGACACATAGACACTTAATGCCATGGAGAGGCAACCATATTTGCAAATACTCCAACAAACACCTTACGATAAAACACGTACTGACAGACTGCATCCATCGAAAAAACCATCACGCACCCCCGATGTGACAGAACTATTAACTGACAGCAGCCAATATATTCCACAAATACTAACATATCTAAAACTCATAAACATTTACAAAAACATATAGTATAAAATAGAATAGGTCTACAGCATTCTTAAAAAAATTTCAAAGGGTAAACTTTTTATTATATTCATTTAGACATGGCACGGATATGAGAAAGAATCAGATATTAAAGAAATATTCTCCATAATATAAAAATAAAGTACAACAAAGGTAAGTGCATGAAGGAGTAAATATATAATTTTAATTATGCCAATCACCATCGCTGTGGGGCACAAACCAAATAAATAAAAAATCATTCTCAGGAAAGGCCGTCTATATTATTCAACCTTAGTGCATCACAAAACCATTTTTAAGGTTTGATAAAAAAGAAACATACATATAAAAAACCATACGAATAAAAAATATATTTCTAATTTTTATCAATTTAGCATTATCATTCTCATATTGATAATTACGTTCTAAACCAATGCCTTGATAGTTAAAGTGACTACTCCGTATGCAATTAACTTCAACTGTTTTTCAATAATAAAAGCCCATTAAAAAAAAAAAAGAATCAGAAAATTAAAATAGAGTAAATAACGTCCATTTTAAGCTAAAAAAAACTAATTAGTACTGGTTGTTTTCTTGTTACTATCTCTTTTCTAGTCAGGATGGGATTTTTAATTTAATTCCATAAATTCTTTAATAATTAAATTTCCAGGTAATTCGTAATTTGAATCCACAACTTTATATATACATTTTTATATCATGACATAATTAGGTTAGGTAATTTATGTATAATCTTTTGTTTAGCGTCATTACTTATTACTGCTCCTATGTAGCAAGTATTTTGCATCAGCTATACATTCTAGTACACATTCTTTTCACTAAAGTTATTTAAAAGGTTACATTTATTTATCAATTCGCTAAAATGGAAAATTGTAGCTCTGATGATTGACATTACTATCAATATCATGCATATATAGTTTTCAAGTTAGATTCTTCTAAATTATTAAGTTAAGATGGGTGTGGAATCGCGGCCAAAATTGCTTTTTTTACATTAAATTTTTCCTCTAAACTGATTTACATGTTCCATTAATTAATTAACAATACTACAACTTTACTTAATTTCAACACTTGGAGGACATAATGTAGATTAATGAAGTATAATTTACTAGAAGTACATAGATAATTCGGGCACAGATATTGTTAATATAATTTTACTACATATTTTCCTGGATTATTTCACGACATAGCGTTTCAAAATAAACTAGTGTATTTTTACTATATTTTATAGGTTTTTAGGTGGAATATATTTACAGTAAATAATTATTAGTATAATAAAGAAACCTTTTTTGGGGCTAGTTCCAGGTTTATCTCAGTATATATTGCTTTTAATCGGGCGCTTACTAAGAACGAAAATAAAATAGTGCGATAGTAGATCAGAATGATGTTATTTGGCCTTCTAATGAAGAAGCTGTTTCAAATTATTGACTGATGTTTCAGCATTATTTGTTCCTGTCATTTCCATTCGTCGTGTCAAATAAATTCAAGAACACTAAGGATTTTAATGGATGAAATTGTAATTGGGGAACTATCTTAAATGCATTTCAAGGGTCTTTATTTTCTCCCGCTCCTTACTATCTTTCTCGGTCTGAGGGACGTACTGGATAACTATCTAATGAAAAATAAATATATAACTCTCTTCAAAGTAGACCAACAACCGTGGCATACACGAAAGTTGCACCGTGGCATTCTCAACGATTCAAGAAAACAGTGTCTGGAACACTGCTACAAAACCCATGTCTGATTCACATTATAATTATTATAATGTTCAGTCATAGGGCTCAGAGTCAATTTTGCAATCAAAATAGTGTATATCTCACTTAAGCACAAATTCAGGCTTTTCCGAATGTTGGAATTTTGGTACTTTACAATAGAATGCATTTTGGCTTCCGGGAAATATGGGTTTTCAATTAGTGCATGCACCTGATACAAAATAACATCAGCTTCTCTCTTGCTTTAAATAATCTAAGGACATAATGGGGTTTTTAAATTCTGTAATCCAGTATAGCAAATAAGCTATGTTCGTACTAATTTGTTTTTTTCAATAATGTCAATGAATGCATGCCATTTTCAGGTAAAAATTTGAATCTGTTTTACTAATTTACTTTTCCTTGAGATTTATTTAGGGTTGATTATTGTATGAGGCAATCAAATGAGGCATCTCGTATGGAGTCGTATGATTTGGTTTTAAGCGGATTTAGCGTGTCTATGGTGTCAAATTATCGCGGTTTTTATGATTTAGTAACCCGTGAAACACTCTCTTTATCTGATTTCCTCATATCTTCTTCTATTTCATTATTTCATTATTAATTTTTTATTATTATTTTCCCTTTTTCCATTTTATCCCAGGGTATATTATTATTTATATTCATAATTTTAACTTTATTTATTTATGTGACAAAAGCCTTCAATTATAAAGAAAGAGGTGTGGTTATTTCCACAAGCCTCCTGCTGAAGAAGATACCATTCATACTATAGAAATGTTCAAGAGGGGGAGCCTAACTCCTATGAGAGCGATATGCCCCTGACTCTTTCATGAGTTTCGCTTCTTAGCCGGAGAGAATCGAGGCAGCATTTCAGGGCGTGCATTGTTAAAGATATGCCCATGCTTGCATATTGCAGGTAGTTCTACCCCCCACTCTTCCCCAACAGCCAATTAAAGACCGGGCTCACGACCAATACAAACAGGGTTTTTTTACTTAGGCCCCACCCCAAGGCTGCTTAGTGTGCTAGGGGTAGTCTCACCGCATCCACTTCCCTTGGATTAGGTCAGCCACGTGTTACTCCTTTCAGCTCTTATCTTTTCTGAAGTACATTACCTTTTTAACTAAGAACTTTCTCTATGTAAGAGTTTATATCACCTAATTTCAGTCAAAATAGTTGGATGGCTACAGAAGCTACTGACTGCTGGACAAGCATGAATGATTGTTATTTTCAGGAAAGCGTGCATAAATTACATGATGCAAATGTGTTCGTTGCAAATACTAGTTTGTACTTTAAAAATGTTAAGTTCGGCCGACGATGATTTAGTTGTTTTTGTTATCTACCGACCTTTATTTCTTCATTAATATATCGTATAATTACATTTCTCTTACCTTTATTGATATATTTTTTAGATTTGATTCGCAAAAACGTGACTTGCTTTGGTATGTACAAAAATCGTCAAATAATTCATAAATCACGGTTCACGATTGACTTTTTATCAATCCCTAAACATGATGAAGTGGAATCAGGTTAGCCAAGTGAGTTAAATCGGGTTATTCAATACAATTAGGACATTAATAAATTACATAACATAAATGTGATATCATAAACATTGATGGATTAGTTTCCCAAATTCAAGCTCAAGTGTCTCATTGATTTTGGTGTCAATATTTAACTTTCGTTGATTAATTCCCAATTTTACGATTTAATTATAATGTGTTACCTGTATTTTTTTAATTTCATTTTGCTATTTTAATAAATTGTATTATAATAACATTGTGGTATAATTTCATGTCTGATATCTATTGTTAAAAATACTGTTGTCATACCTTTCGGTGGAGACCGTCGTCACTGGCTGATCGTCGAGTACAGCTGGCAAGCGCTTTCGATGCGATGGCACCATCTTCAAGCCCATCGAAAAGGTGTACTGAGCTTTCGACGGCCTTGAAAATGGTGCCATTGCGTCGAAAGCGCTTGCCAGCTGTACTCGACGATCAGCCAGTGACGACGGTCTCCACCGAAAGGTATGACAACAGTATTATTTATATTAGACACAGCCAGTCACGCTAAGGCATTGTTAACTAGAATTACTAATAAAACCATACAATTACATAAGACAATCGCTAACATACGTTTTAACAAACAATGCTTAACTAACAACACCACACCACGATACGCAACCGTACAGATTAAGACTAACACTTACGCCGCACAAAAGGCCAAAACTGGCAAACAAAAACGTTGGATAAGGACAGAGATACGATCACTGTACATTAAGAAAGACCGACTGAACAACGAGATATATAAACTACACCTACAGCAACTAACGTACTAACGCACCTGAACCTATACCACTATTTCCAACCGTACTTTTACACGAGAAAGTACAACGGATCATGACAACCTAATACGATATAGTGCACAGAAAGATTGAAACACTCACCAACAAACAGACAGCCAGTACAGGTAAACCCATGTTTCTTCCACTTTTTCATAACAGGGTATTCAACCTAACAGATACTTCGTTCACGGATAATGAGACGAAATTATTGGAGAAAGGACTGAAGCACAATATACCCGATGCCAACATAAGAGACACACTGGAGACGAACATCATCGACGCAGAAAACGCCATCACCTACTTACCGCAGCACAAACAGGAGAGGACGAGACACAAGATAGCAGACATTCTAGAAAACACCACCAAGAAACAAAGAGGCATCAACACCACCTCAACCGAAAACTACACGGCGAAAACCTTAAGAACCAAGCTACGGACAAACAAACTCACAGTAACTAGAGCTGACAAAGGAAACGCAACTGTAATCATGACCACACAAGATTACGTCGACAAAACCCTCCAGTTCATCGAGGACACCAACTGCATTCGACAAAGGACAGACCCAACAGACGCATACCAGAGACAAGTTCGTGAGACACTGAAACGCTGCACTAACACCATTGGCAACCAAAACTACAAATACTTGAACATGAATCCAGGACCACCTACACTGAGAGCTCAACCCAAGATTCACAAAGCGAACGTACCCATGAGACCAGTAGTAAACTACAGACCAGCGCCCACATATAGATTGGCAAAACACATCACATCTATACTCAGGGACACAGTGCACCTGCCCAACACACACACCATCAAGAATACTACAGAACTTGTGAACAAACTTGCAGGCGTACGCATCACAGAACGAACAAGACTGGTTTCATTCTACATAAAAGACCTATACCCATCTATACCCGTGCAAGAAACCATCGACATACTCACTACAAGACTCAGCGACTTATACGATGATGACTACATCTGGGAATCGCTGACCTGACAAAGACAGTGCTCAAACAGAATTATTTTCGCTCCAACAACGAGATATACATCCCGACAGACGGACTCGGAATGGGAAATCCTACCTCATCTATACTAACGGAGATATTCATTCAACACATCGAAGATACGCACATACAAAAACTAACTCGAGAACCAGGACGTCTACAATATGAATGGAGTATATAAAATATATGGTATGGTGCCATTTCATCGAAAGCGCTTGCCAGCTGTACTCGACGATCAGCCAGTGACGTCGGTCTCCACCGGAAGGTATGACAACAGTATTATTTATATTGGCGGTTCTAACCCTTTATTTGAATTGTTAAAAATCATTTTATAACTTTAAAATTAACTATTTTAATAGCGTCACGCGAACGTATTTGCAGACTAAAGTTTAGGCCACAACATGTCAAAGGTTACCTATACCTGCTATATAGTATGCAATTTGGAAGATGTTACACTTTGAGGCAATAATGGTCCAGGCACAGGAAAAAGAGGCTTGCTTATCTGGAATACATGATTTTCTGCAGTGGTATAGGGAAAAAATGTCTAAAAGGAGACGAAGGCTGATAATTCACTTCGAAAAAAAAATTTAAAAAATAATTTACAACTTCCAGGATCTGAGCTTACATCATCTCATCAATTATTACTACTTAGGCTTATAAGTAATAAACAATATTATTATATGTATGTTTGATATTTTCTTTTAGTTACTAGGTGTGTAAGGTGAATACTGTAAAAATTAAAAAAAAAAATTAATAAGTTATTATCGTCCACTTTTTGTAACTAAGGCGAATTAGGACGGGCTATCTTCAGGTTACCACCCTTTCCTAGCCAGGGTGGGACTAAGGATTTATTAATTCTGTCACTAAATAAATTCATATTGCCCAGGCGAGAATCCAACTCGCTAAACTCTAGGTTTGCCATTTGAGATTAATAAAATTTGACCTCTGTTGATTCTAGTTATTATAACTAGGAACAACATAATGCAAAAGTAATAACTATTGATAATACCAGTCTTACGCTACTACTGATGGTCCAGTATATCGGTATTCTTCTTCTCAAATTATGAGTTATTGTTTCGATGCATATTATGTATACATATAATAGAAGATAATGGAAGGGGGAAATATATGTATCGAATTGTTCAGGCTTCAATATTAAATTATGTACTTACTGAAAAATTGCGTGAAATTTTGAAAATATGTCACAACTCACCTGTAAAAAAAATAGAACAAATTTGAAAAGTTTATTCATAAATTTATATAAACTAGAAACAATTACTCTAATACTGAAGTATCAAAATATTGCCTTCAATGTGTAGATAGATCAGTTATAAAAGTCATACAATTGAAACAACAAAAACCTGAGAAAATAATCTTAGTAGCTATGTCTATTAATCTTAGGAATTACATGATTAATCTGTGTGTTGCGTGGCAAATATTTTTGTTTTTGGTGCCATTCTATAGAATCCCTACAGAGTGGGAGTATATTTTCGGTGCACATCATACATGAGCTATATATATAACGCACTAAGCAGAAAATTATAGATATAGAAAAATACAAAAAAAAATTAGAATTCAAAAAAAGTCAATTTAAATAATATAGCTTCTCTTCCGGTCCAGTTCATCACAATAAGTCTATTCTTTTACAACATTTTAAAATTATATATATATAAAATAAAATTCCCATCCTTTATAACCGTTTGAATTGTATTTACTGTATTGTAAATTGATTGCCATGAAAAAGATTATTTGTTTATAAGTGATGTGAAAATCGTGAATTCATTGATTTATATATTATTAATTTTAGAAATATTTCCCCATAAATACTAATTAGACTGATTGAACGAATTGATTCCATACAAGATTTGGGGGTTTTCAGTTTTTTTTAAATAAAATTAAACTAAAATTTTCCATAGTTTTTGAAATATGTCCTCCATAAAACAGGTTTGATACAATTATCAAATAAATGTACAATAGTTTTGAGTTATGATTTGAAATATAAATTGAAATTTCATTAATTCTAGTACAAATAGGCATATTTTTATATTTATTTAAGGTTTATAGGAGTAAATAATTTCAGACTCTCCACGTTCCTCTTATTAGACATTTTTATGGTTCTCTTGATGATGTTTTGCTATTATTCAGATTCTACTGGTTCTTGATTTAGGTTTTCTGAAGATAAATGGATTTTTTGTTTCATGGCAATAATTTCAATACCAGGAATTTCCTCCATGGTATTACTGCTAAATATTCGAAGTTAGCTTAAACCTGAGTAGAACAATAGACTAATGAATTCAAAAATAATGTTTCTTATTGTATGACTGTCTGTATGTTTGAGTAAACCGTAATATTTTGATTATCATTTTTTCTTCCTAATTATGAACGCAAAGATTTATAGCCATAGGAGGAGGTAAAATTCACAGAAGAGTGTGGCAAATAGAATGAGGCTGAAAGAGAGAGAATGAAGAGAGAGCGAGAAAAATTGTGTAAAAAATGCAGAATTCCTTGTCTTTGCTTCTTTTCAATTAAATTGTGGTTGCCTTTGATTCGCATTCTCTTTTTCTATTTAAGGTACGTTTCTTTAGCATCTGATCTTCATGCGACAACATCTTTTAAATCATTATAGAAACTACTAATCTCATGTATCAGTATGAGAACAACAATTTCCTTCCGTCCGTAATTTTAGGTGTTCCTATTAAATGTATATGCATAATTCGTACTCTATCGTTAATATTCCAATAGCGAAGTATATTTAAATCTTAAAATCATATATAAAATTGGACGTAATTACATACTTAAAAAGGACCAACGCAGGTGCTGCGTAAATCAAGCTGATTTCTCATGAGGTGGTATAAGTCGCTTGTGATCTCACCCACCACATATTCTCTATTTATATATAAAAAAAAACTGATGAGAAGAAGGGAGGGGAGGGGGTTACTAAGGGCAGAAAACAACAAAGTACCAATAACTCACTTAATAATTGTAATACGAAAAATGCACAGAAAAATAATTGTAGATTATCAATAGTTTAACAAGATTGGTTCTAAAACATTTGAGCCCCCGACTCATAATAACGGAGATATTTTGAATTTTCCATGTCTCCCCTTGTAAACCCCTACTATTCCTAGTCCGATTTCATTCATTAACAAATACAATATTTGGTGATGTCAGAAAAGGTTAATAATCGGGTATAGTATAGATCAAATTAACATTTTCGACTTAGAACGTAAAATATTAATAAATAATGTTATCGCACAACGAATTTGCATGACTCTTGAAAACAAAATTTTGTATACAAATGTACATAGAATAAAGTGGTTCGTGATTTATCTGCTTATTGTTGATATGAAATGAGTGGGAGTGGGGGTTTACTTAGGGATGAAATTATAAAATCCAATTATCACCGTTAATATTCATGATAGATGAAATATGTGTATATCAACACTTATAGGCAAATTAATTTAAAGGTAAGAAATAATATTGGTGTTTTTCTATCCTACTTATAGTAAAGGAGATATCCTAAATTGTCGAAATTCCCCCCTCTAAACCCCTCTCCTATTGGTCCAATGTCTTCCATTAACGAACATGGCCTTTCTTTTTACAAGAACCTATTATATCGAGTTTGGTAATGAAAAAAACAAAAAAAATGCGACCTCTAGAGTTTTAACAGACAAATGTATACATATTTGTCATATATATATAGCCATATATGACTACATACATATAGCTACAGTAGCAAAAAAGTGGACGCTAATAACTAATTTAATTTAAGTTTACATATTTGTCTGTAATCATATTTTCGTCATATCGATGACGTCGTATCGTAAGATCGATAAACTTTCGTGGAAAATCGGGTCATGCATACAACCTCATTAGCTGAGTTATTTTCAAATTATTTCAAGCCTTGACGAACATTATAAATAACGATAGGTTACATTTTCTGACATTTTATAATAAAACTGAAAATATTTCAACATTTCTACGAAAGAAACATTCAAAATATAAACGGGTGTAGTGAATTAATTTTATTAAATTTTAAAAATGAGATGCGCTGATTCCCATAGCACAAATGTTTAATAAAAAAGTGTAGTTCCTCATAGGAAGAAAAATTCTTATGTTTTTTGAACACTTACTAGTGGATTAAATAAAATACCTAAGGGATTCATATAATAAAAATGGTAAAAGAAATTCATTCCTTTAAGAGAATTCGACTCAATTTTAATTTCATTCCTTATTTTTCACTTTCTTTTCTCTCCTTCAGCCTCTTTTATTACTCAATTTTTCTCCTTCTAGCCTCCATCTTGTGCTCTTTACGACTACTTAAAAAAAACACAAAAAAGATTTATGAGTAAGTAAACGTTTTAAGTGGTCTTTAGCCGTAGCATTTACTTATTAAGATTCCTTAAGGTTCAAATTGAGAGAGGTCTCGGAAGAACTGCAAAGCCATCGCTGAGTGTGTGCTAAGGACCTCTAAAGTGCTGCTTGAAAACGCTTGCCTCATTTCTTCATCTAACGAGACTTTTCCGTGATTCAGACAATAAACTTCTTTTTATTTTTTCTCCTTCCTCTCTTTCTTCTTCTTCGTACAATTTCAACTCAATTTAGCTACTTTATTTGGCAATTCTGTTCTATTTCATATCAATGAAGTAATTCTTTACCATTTCAAAATCCATTAATAAGACTGCAACGTTTTGAGTAAAAATTAATTTATTTTTGAGTGCTCTTTATGTATTGAAATTGGTTGATTGCATTTATTTTCTGCGTTATCCATCATTAATTGTTTACTAGAATAAATAGTAAAAATATTTTTAGTGACATTTTAAATCATTTCCCAGGGTATCAATTCTTTTTACTGTATCTTCCATTGTAGCATGGTTAGATGACAACTTTTTCTTTTTACCTATGTAGATTTAAATATTTGATTGCGCTTCATAATATAGTCATTCATAGTATTGCTATTTAGAAGCCATTCCAGCAAAAAAAAAAATTCTGGTGCTGAAATGGTAATCAGTGAAATGATCCATCCAAAAGACGAAAATAAAATTGTCTTAATTTATGGCTATTGTAATACTGTTGAAACATTTCCACGGGCCCTTCGTTTCGTTCAATGATTAACCTGACATAAATTAATATTTCTTTGGAATATGTAAACTATATTTTAGCAGATTTCCCTCGAGGGAAATCAGCTATTGAGGTCGTACTCATGACGCGATTTTCGAAAAATTTCTTCAAATGTCCATCGATCCTACCCAGGAGATGACGAAAATGAGGTCCGTATATATATATATATATATATATATATATATATATATATATATATATATATATATATTTGTCTGGTAACACTCTAGCGGTCACAATTTTTATTTAAACGTCACCAAACTCGGTATTTAATCGCTGAAATCGGACCAGTGGGAGGGGGAGGGTTAAGAGGTGGGGATTTCCGAAAATTCAAAATATCTCCGTTACTATACGTTGGATCGAAAAATTATATAGAACCAATCTTATTGCAAATTAAATTTACTATGAATATTGTCATATACATTTATTCTCTATCTTGAATATTAACCGAGATATTTGCATTTTTATTAAGTGTAACGGACAAGCTATGGTTCCCGCCGAAAGCTAGTTCGGGCGTTTCCGTAACTGTCTGCACTCGTATGGAGATTTCTCTATTGTATAACTTAACGTGGGAAATCTGCTTAGTTTACGCAGTCCCTGCGTGACGGACTTTTTTTATAATAAAACTGTCAATACAAAGATAATGCTTTTTGCTCAAAACCAATAAATAACGACTATATTATGTTTAAATCCATTACATTTTAACAAGAAGCAAAACAATTTTTATTTCTTACTAAATTCTTCTATATATCCAGGCTATTTAAGTGTTTTGTCCAGATTCTGTTCTAAAGCACTATGACTGTGGAGATTATTATTAAATGTCCGGATATAAAGAAATGGCAGTGCCTCCATATGTTCTAGTACTATATGATTTTAAACGTATTCAATTATATTATTAATATAATTTATAAGCAGGAATTGTTCACAGATGGAGAACATTGCCATTTATTTATATTTAATTAATTAGTAATATTAAAGGAAGTAAATTAGTTTTAAGGGAAATACAGAGACATTTGTGAAAGTCTTAATGACCTCATTGGGCCGAAATGGCTAGTGAGGTTATAGAAATTTAGAACTAAAATGGGCCTTGATGGCTCCGATGTTGGGCTATCCCCTAACTCTCAGGGTTCCAGATGAAGGGGAAATTAGGGTTTTCACTTAGATCGGGGAGCGATCCGAATCGAGTTAGGCCACTACTAGCCACACGTGTCGTCCACGTGTCCTTAGCCATGCCCCTCCTAATGTGTTTCTATTCGATCAGTCAGATAGAGCAGTCTAGGGCTGACTCACCAACTCTATCAACAAGTCTCTCTATAGCTCTGCGTTTATACTAGTTATCATATTTCATTCGTCCATACTTTCATATTTCTTAAAATTACTCCAAATCTTTACCAGTATGGAAAAAGATCATAGGTAAGTAGGGGAATTATGTAGAAGTAAATAGTTCTTGACTGTAGGTCTAAGCACTTCATCATTGACATTGTGTTAATAAAAGGGATTGCATTTTGTGAGGAAGTATCTACGATACGTTCCAAACGATGCCTTTATTTCGTGAGCAACTATCAGGTACGCTCAGAATGATAAAATAGGTGCGATTTTATTTTGTGAGACAGTACCCATAATAAGTTTTTATAATGATAGCTTCGCTCTAATCGGTTGTCTTGTGATAACAGTTTAAAGTAACATATTCCTCTCAAGTGAAAATTGAGGAGCTAGGGATCTATTTATTTAACTTCCTGGACCTAAGTTGACCAAAAAAAATTGATGAATATTCATATATTATTTAAATAAGTAATGGCATCAATGAAGATACATTGATGCTATGTTTCTTATGGACGTCCACATGATTCTGTTATCCATGTTTGTCAAAGCATTTAGAAAAAATTGATTAATGTCAGCCGTGGAATGAATTCTCTCGTGGCCAAAGATAATATATTACCCCTAATTCTAACCCAGTTACAACTTCTTTCCCTATTGGTTGGTTTATAAATGTGGACGTCATTTTAGGGAAAGAAAAATGTATCTGATTTGGATACCACACGAACTCCTTCTACTCCTATAAAATTAAATAAGCATAGTGTTTTTGTTTTGGGGCTAAGATTAGCCATGTGAGTTTTAGCGTTGGTCTTAACCTACTAAACTGGCGAGCTCGATTCCCGCCTGGGTTATAGGAACTCGGCAGGGTTTTTTATTGAGGAAATTTCTAAATAAAATCCTTAGTCCTACGTAGAATAGGGTGGTTACCGGTAGACAAACGGTCCGAATAAGCCGTGGTTACACAAAGTGGATGTAAATAAATAACAAACAACAACAACAATGTTTTATGTACTTCATTTAACATGATTTCATTTGAACTATATGATATTTTCATTCCAATGCATCCTATCAAAACATTTCATAGAACATAATTTATGGATGCTTTTTAAACAAACATAAATGCTTCTATACTGATTTTTTTTTTGTATATCTTTAACAGACACTGAGAAATGTGCAAGTTATTTTACCAAGATGTATGTTCTCTCATGCGTAACCCCAATATTTAAACGGTGCAATGTCCTTGACAAAATTACTATAATTGACTTCCTTTGAAAAGGAGGGTCTTTCAAGGAGCCATACCGCCTGTAAAAGCTCTCCACTTGCCACTTCCATTGTAAGAAAGCGCCACGGCTGAGTCAGAGAGGGCACTCAACAAGTACCAAGATTGATTCATACAATAATCGGGGGTGTATCGATGAAATAAAAGGTTCCCCTGCCCGCGGCCCAACACCACTCACTATTATTAGCAGCAAACAATAGAAACCAATTAGCCCTCCCCCACCCCTCCCAATAAACCATACTTCCCCTCCACTATACCTCCCCTCCCCCTCGCTACTAATTCACCAAGATGGATCAGGTACAGCGCTGAATTGAAGACACGTGCGACTGATGATGGATTTGAGGTAACGAAAGTCTGCCAAACAATATGACACAACTACATTTATTAATTTCCTGAGATCCTTCTCGTTTGTCGTGACATTCAACATTTTATGCGATAGGAAATACTCTTACATCAGTGAAGTCCTTTATACTTCTTATTTATACTCCTGGAGTCCAAGGAGTAACAGTTGATTTATTTCACATTCTGAATTAAAAAGTTGATCGGTTGGAAATGTTGTGTGTGTTAACGCTCCAGTGGACACTATTTTTGTTTCATCGTTACCGTGATGGATATTTTAACAATGACGAAAGTTTTTATATAATTTGTTCAAGACTAAATGAATTTCTATTGCCAGGTGAGAATCAAACTTACCAGACACAAAATTCATGTAAAAAGAAAAAAAAAAATGTTTTCAGTTTTGTGGAATAATTTGTAATTTATTGTTATTTGTTATTTATTAATGCCCACTTTTTGCTACTATGGCTACTTGGGACGGGTTATCTACAGGTCACCACCCTAAAAAAAAATAATTTATATTTACATACTTATCACTTGATGTGAATCAAGTGACGAAGCAATTAGTAGTTATATTTAAATACTAATTACTTACTTTCCTCGTAAGATCTTGACTTCTTTGCTAGGCAGAGAGAGGCGCTTCTCTCATTGTGGTGAAGGGGTGTAGCTTCTGTTGAGAGTGATGGAGGACGATTGTATTGTACAGTATCACATTACCAAATGCATTTAAATACAGAATGTAATTTTCTTCATAAAATAAAAATACAATAAATTACAGTCACGTGATTCACGTCAAATAGCCTTGCGATACATGGTGTAACATTTTATGCTACTACTTGTGTGTGTGTAACATATTTTCGAATAATGCATTGTAGGCATTTTATAAACCTGATTTATAATTTGTTTGTTTTTTTTTTTAAATGTAATACTCCTGGGGCCTGGAGAACCTCTGTTCTTGGCACTTTCCACTATGAGAGGTCACGTGCAGCATTAACATTCCAACAGAGGGGGAAATTAAATATTATTTGGATATTGTTTGTAAATGTTTCCTTCAATGACGATATTTTTGGTGTGTAACATACTTAAGTCAATACAAAAATACGAATTTGTGGAGCCAATAAAGCTCCTTTTTGATATTTCTCTGGCTAATGATGTGAGTAAATAAGTATAAATGATATATCTATTGATGAGCAGACAATAGTGGGGGTGCTATCGATAAAAGCCTGACTCTGCTAGAGTTCTCTATAATTTGGCCCCAACAATAGAACCAATTAGCTCTTTTGCTTCGAACCGCAACTTAATTGTTCAAGATGGAGTAGGTCCTGATCTAAACACTCCCTCTTAGCTAACTACATCTTTTTCATCTCCCTCTTAATTAATATGCATGAGCACCAATAGTTATTTGAGGAAATTGACTATCTATTTTTAACTATTCAATTATGAATGGGGCCAGGAATTGAATAAGGCCGTTTAAATCAAACCGTGAAACAATAGAAATATTATAAATAGGGCGAAGATAATCATCCGGCACCTTTTCAATTACTTGAAGAGCTCTTCTGATATTAAAAATCGATTGTTCAATGACATCTAATATATTTCCTTTTTCAAATTTAATTTGATCAGTTTCTTAATTATTACTTAATAAGCATGGAATTGAATATTATATAATGAAAAATCTCTGGCTCAACATAGAAACTAACACTTTATCGACAGTGGAACAATGCTGGATTAAATATAACACTATTTAATTTATATTATTCAATATTTATGAATGATGCATATTAAAGGAATGCCAGAAATAAATAATAATATTGTTGCGAAAATTAAATACATGAAAAATTAAACAGAGATAGTCACGTACTTAGGAGATGAAAGGAACCGACCGAAGAAGGACTATTGGCTCACGAAGTGTCTAATGGAGCCGGGATTGTTGCAGACTAAGAGTCCAGTACCATCGAGACAGGTTCCTTTGATGTTACCGCTCCTCTATATAAGCTTGTACAACTCGCCCGAGTTTTAGTTTTGTTCTCAGCTGTCTTTAAGTGATCATCAGTGCGTTCAGTGCAACAGTGCGGTGCGATAAAGTGTTTTATGTGAAGGACAGTGTTGTGCCGTGACTCTGTAAAGAACAGTATAGTGTCGTGTTCAAGACAGTGCAGTGCCCTCTTTTTGTGAACCTCAGTGACCGTGAGTGAATAATTAGCTGTGTAATCTGAAGAACAGTGACGCTATCAGTGCATACTGTGAGTAGTAATTAAGAATAATTAATTTAGTGTATAGTGCATTATTAAATAAATTGTGCAGTGATGAAAAGTTTCACTGGCTCGTCTCTTTGATATGAAAGAAAAGACAATGTCATAATATCATAATTCCGTCCTCATTATAAAAATGAATGATGAATTTACGCTAGTATAGAAACATCATTGTGATATTCAGGCACCATTTAACCTATTTAGAATGCCAGAAGCGGTTGTTTAGTGTTACAGAAATGAAGACGAAGTAGTCTACGTAGCAACATAATGTGTAATTCCCTAGGGCTTTCAGAACATACGTTAGCCATAGTAGCTGCAATTCCTTGCTATTTCCTAATGTTTAATAAGTTCAAAACTAAAATTTTTATTTTAGAAATTTTTGATTTTTTTGAGATGTTGGTTTTCTTGTTCAACAAAGCGTTTTTACTACTGGGAACAAATGTTTCTTGCTAATTTGATAATTTTGTAGAGATAATGCGAAGTAGGTTATTGAGTACTCCTCACAAATGATGCATGACTCCTCTATCGAAAGTGCATTTCAGGGCATTTAGTCATATATTATACTCGTTAGTTTATCTCATTATTACCTACAGAGGCTCAGGTTAGCCGTGTGAGTTAAAGCGTTGACTTTAATCTCACATGGTAAACCTAGAGTGGCGAGATCGATTTTCGCCTGGGCAAACAGGAATTTATTTATTGACGGAATTCATTAAATAAAACCCTTAGTCCCACCCTGGCTAGAAAAGGAATGTAACCTGTAGATAACCCGTCCCAATTAGCCCTAGTTGCATAAAATGGACGTTAACAAATAAATAACCTATAAGTGGGCCAAATTACGGAGCAAGTAATTTTTGATGAGAATGCGATAAATCCTTCTGTTACAATTTCAACTACTCATTCGGTTTAATTAACGATTTACTTTTAACTTAGTTTGCATACGATGAAAGAAGGTCGTTCGAAATTTAATTTCCATGTTATACCGACTGGGGTTATGCTAGAGTGAACATTCGTCTTTATTTGTATTTTAGAGCCAAACAAAAAAAAAAGTAGACTCTACTTCTAATAAAAGAACGGAAGAAAGTAAAATACATGAGAAATATAAGGGATCGGGGAAAAAGGGCATACACAGCTAATAAGATACATCAATATGAAATAGCAACATCCACCAATTGTGTATAAATGAGCAATGTAGAGCTACATTAAAAATGATTTAGTTTTGTCCATTCTATTTATTTTGTACATTTATAAAATTTAGCTTTGTAAAAATTTTAATATTTATTTAATTTTGTAAAATTATATTCTGACATGTTAACCCATTAGTGCCCAATCGATAGATTTTATTTTTTTTTTATTTTTTACTATTGTTTTACTTTATAGACAATGGGAAAAATAATTAAAAAAATTTATGGTAAGGGAAGTGCTGAATATCCGGCTGCAGCTAAAGATGCTCGTGGGCACTTGGTGCACTCAATTGGAACTACCTGCATTTATTGCCTCATTAAAAAGCATTTTAGGATTTTCATTAAAACAATATAATTTTTAAAACACTTTTATTGTATAAGAAACTCAAATAATACAATGTAATAATTTTCAGATGTTTTTGGAACAAAACTAAGGTGAAACAAATACTCTATCTAATAATAAAACAATATTTTATCTAATAATAAAACAATCAAATATGTATAAGTAAATAATATATATTCTGTCTAATAGTAAATCAATGAAATATGTATAAAAAAATAATAAATCACATAAAAAAAATATATAAATAAATAACCTGAAACAAATACTCTATCTAATAATATAAACAAATACTCTATCTAATAATAACAACAAATACTCTACCTAATAATAAAACAATCAAATATGGATAAATAAATTATAAATCACATAAAAAAATATATAAAAAATAACCGAAGGAGGTAATACCACCATTTCTTAGTTCTTATTGTAGTCCGATACGTTGATACAAACTGATCATTTAGATCAACTCCCCCCATATGCTGGTTGTATTCATATAATGCGAGAGGAATAGGAATACTAATTTTTTTTTTGTTCGGATGAGTACCTTGTTGCTGTTTTATTTTCTCCTTGAATGGTATTGTCATTACCGTGACAACTGCATTATCATTCCATCTTATAATGAGTAAATCCCCGTTAGTGGCAATTTGAACAGTCCCCCTACGCTGTTTTTTGAAAGCTTTTTTGTCAGTAAGGCAGTAATTAGTGGAAACCCGATTCTCCCTTAGTGTTCCCGTGGCACCTATTTCTTTTTCGGTAAGTTCATTCAGCAACTTTTCAGATGTAAATAAATTATCAAAAAATAATTGTGTACCAGGTGAGAGTTGACATTTATCTACTAACCCTAAAACGACGTCCCCTCCTTGTCCTAGTCCGGAATTGGCTAAATGAGTATGAGCTCCCGCATATGGTTCTGCATGGTGCAAATACCCATTTGAGTCAGCAAGGCACCATAGCTTATAACCAAAACGTATGGGCTTGCCCCTTATAAATTGTTTGCAATGCCGCCCATAATATGGAATGATTGATTCATCAACCGAGCAAAATGGACCTGGTGGAATGGTTTTAAAATTTTTGTTCAAATATTCAAATAAAGGTCTAATTTTGAATAGCTTGTCAGTTCCTGGAACTATTTTAGAATTATCAGCACAATGGAGATATCTCAGAATATCGTCAAAACTATTACGTCTCATAGCATTACTAACAAATGGGACACTGCAATCTTCATCTGTACTCCAAAATAAACGTCTTTTTGGAAGAGTATGATAACCTGATAACAATAGTATACTAATAATTAAATATTATTGAGCAGCAATTGCTAAAGAATTTTCTAGTCTGAAAAAGAAATATGAAAATAATTAGTACACTATGTGCCCACGAGCAGCTTTAGACGCATGCAAAATTCAACATCAAATTTGGGCTAGTTTTTTTTTTTTTTTCTTCTTCATATTTTACACATATTAACTACCAATATTATAGACAAAATATATATAATCCAAATTTCAAAATAATAATGATTACAAATACAACTTACCTCTTTCCAGCAGGAGGATTTAGTGAGGACTGACCTAAGATGGGAAAAGGGTGAAACAGGTAGTCACAGCTCCTTTTCTTTGTAACAGGTACCCCACCTCTCACCCCTATTGTCTCAAGTAATGTCCCCCCTTCACTTTAAGCCAAATTACTTAGAAAAATAACAACATCAACACTACTGGTGGATTTTCAAAAACTGATGCAGCTAAAGCTGCTCGTGGGCACTAATGGGTTAAAATATGAATCGCCATTGTAGCGGCATGGTTCTATTTATTTTGTACATTTGTAAAATTTGGCTTAGTTAAAATTTTAATTTTGTAAAATTATATTCAAACATGTTAAAAGATGAATCGCCATTGTAGCGGGATCTCAAATAAATAATAAAAATAAACGTGGTAAGTTCCTGAGCCTGCTCTATTAAACAATATTTCTGAATGTTCATAAGACATAACAGACAAAACAATTATTATTTCTTTGCTAATAACCGAACTCATTTATGGAAACATATATGAAGAACAATTATATTGCTCTGAGTTTGAATAAGGTAATAAGTTCTCCAATATTCTTTTGCTAGCTGTCCGTGTCCAAACATGCATTATTAATACTAGTAAAACAAAGGGTTGGTGTCGCTTCACAGAACTATGAGTCATGTCTGTTCAAAAACAGGACAATTTCAGTGTATCCGATTGAAATTTCAACGATATTTCATCACGCTAATTAGTTGACCTTAATTGACAGAACGGACTGCTCGTGATTTGATAATACATAAACTTATAAAGTAGTAAGTCAGCAGTGAGATCTATTAAAAGACCAATTTCACGTGGGTACTTTATATTTGATGTGTACATGACCTAAATAGAAGAACAAAGCGGTTTGCTGTAAAGCGGTCTATTCATGTGTGTGTGTGTGTGAGTGGATTAAATTCGCAATTGAATAGCTGAATTGATTAGAAGTAGCGAATTGCCGGAGGTGGATTAATCGTAGCAAATTAGGGTGGATAGTCTGGGAATCATGCACAAACAACCATCCCTTTTGCTCATCACTCAACACCAACCGGTCTCTTTGTTTACTTTCCATTAGCACAAAGCAGTCCACTCACCCGATTTTGTCAATCTATTACAACGGAGATAAGTATTTTAATCCAATACAGACAGAGCTCTTCTATATGTTTACAATCTGGCGTTAATTTACATATTAAAATTATATTTTGAGAGCAGGTAATTCATTACCTTCAATAGTTCAGTATTTCTTGACAATCAAATAGGTAATGAAGTCTATATCGAATTTCAGTAGTATATCCATTATTACTCTGAAACCAATAATACACACACGCAACGCACACACACACACACGCACACACACACACACACACACACACACACACATACACACGCGCGCGCGCGCACACACACACACACGCACGCACACACACACGCACACACACATACACACACATTAGAAGATAATGGAACGATGTTAATGTCTATTTCCCCTTCCACCCAAATTACGGGTCTTTTTTACTTTACCCACACGAGTTACTTTTTGAAGTAACAGTGATCATATGAAAATAATCAGTAGTAGTTTATTTATTTAGGTGTGCCGCAATATAAGCAATTCACACATTTTCTTGTTATAATATTGAAATAGTATAGGTAAAGCCACCTTATAAAAACAAAAAAAAAAAAAACGTTAAATAATCAACAGAGGTAGGTAAAAGTACGGTTATTTATTTATTCTCCAGTGGTTATTATTCTAGTCTAGTGTTTGATTAACTAATGTTAAATCAAACACTAGTCTAGAATAATATCCACTGGACAATAAATAAATAAATAACCGTACTTTTATGAAAATAAAAAAAAAAGACTCTCTTGTTGTTAGGTATAAGTCATCCACTCGAACTGTTGCTAAGCTATATAAATGTTATGCATGAAAGAGGTTACCTGCCTATTACATTGTTGGTTTTTTAAAACGTGTAATTTTTGTTTTGTAATAATGAATCTCATACAACTTAGTCGTGTTCTTAAATCAGGCGAAATAGCATACATGACTTTGCAGAGGTATATCAATTTTATTACTACATAAAAATAGCTTTAATAAAAAAAATAAAAAAATAATATAACAATAATTATAATAACACATATCAATAGTTATAACATAGTTCAACAAACAAAAGACAATATACTGTAGTAATACAAAACATAAGGCAGTAACCAAGCCAATTATAACTAACTTGAGATTACACTTAGTACTCCTAGTGTGAACAAAGGAACTACAGTGATATACAATAGCTTTTAAGTTTCTTTAGTCTTGGTAAGTAGAATTAACACAAACACTAGCTGTCACACTCTAATAATAATGTGCAATATATCTATATATATATAAAATTGTAACCTCTGTCTGTACATTGATTTTTTTTGCGAAATTGCACGATATCTTTTCGTTTCACATGTCATAGACACCATATCTGCATTTTGTTTCTTTCGTGTATGTTTGTTTGTTTGTTTGTTTGTTTGTTTGTTTGTTACCTTTTCACGCATAAACGGCTGAACCGAATTTTATGAAACTTGGTATGTATAT